>CAAKHD010000721.1:58793-74316 GCA_901007705.1 Fistularia tabacaria
CGCTCTTCCGATCTGATCAAGCAACTATGGTTTTTATGAGCGGAGGAATATTGTAAATCACACAGAAGGGAAATAGTCTACCCTACTCTTTCCACAGTGGGAGTGCACATTTTATTTTTATGATAACATTTATTTCAAAGGGGATCTCAATCAGATTTCATCCCACTCTCATAAAGCTTCATTGTTTTTGAGCACAACACATTCGATGTAGTAGCCATGAATCAAGTGATGGCGCATTCATCATAATAACCGAGGTGCACTTACTGTGAGGTCCAGCTCCCGCTGTGGCAGACATTCAGACAGAAGTGATAACGGGTCCTTTTCATGGACCGATATCTGCAGAGGCCTCTTCAATTCATACAGTGCATTTGTACTTTGGGTTCTCATTGACAAGATAAGACCAAACCTCCAATGTGTCTTTCACATGTCTCTCCTTCAGACGCCAGATGGTGTGTCCACCGCTGCAGGTCGGCTGATGACCCTCCTCAAGGTGGCAGCTGGTCTTGTTCCCATGATGACCGCTCTTTACCTGTCCAATCTGACCCGATGCACCATTCCTTCAGACCCTGACCAACCAAGCCTTGATTGATTCTTTTTGCTGTGATACTTTTATTCATGTATTTATTAAAAGTAGGTTACCATATCTACTGAATCATAATGGTTAGTCCACTTATTGTATAGCTCATAAGTATTCTCCATGTCTTCCTTTTTGTTTTTCTTCTTCAGCTGCTACAGTGTTTCTTTTTAAGTACTTGTTGTTCTGAAGTTCCCAGGGACCGGTCTTGCCCAAAATTAACACGACCTAGTTTTAAATGTTAAATCATGCCGCACTGCCCCTCGTCTTGGAGCATAGTAGACACCTTAACCTGCCTGAGGAGCAAGTCACTTTTGAGAACCTGTGAGACCCAGGAAGTGTGTCTGCTATGTTGGTTGTAAATAGTTAAATAAAAAAGATTCCCATCTGGTCCCTCTGCAAGTATTTCTCGTACTGCTTCATTGATAATGGGTTTGAAATCAAATAGCTGATGTCAGGTTATTTGAAGGTCAGACTGCAGCCCCCTGCCAACAAGCTCATTGCTGGTTATAACATGACCTTGTGTAGAATAAACAGGGAAAAAAAGGAAAATAACATTGCCACATAAAATCAATCATTTTGGGGTTTATAACTGAAGCTCTGCAAACCGCACTTGAATTTACAATTCTATGTATAAATGAAGTTATATCTGGAAAAAAAAAACAACTGTATTCCTGGTTTGAGACAAAACTATATATTGAAATTTTTACTTTAAATTGATACATTTCATCCATTAAAAAAAAGGAAATCCCCTAAATATCGTGAACAATTATGGATAATTGTAGAAAACAACATAATACTGACTGAGTTTCAAACTAAAATCTTGCACTTTATTTTCAGCTTATGGTTAATTAGTTTCTGAGTTTCCGTTCAAGGAAACCAAGCTCAACTTCCATTTATTTTATCCAAATCAAAGTGCTGCTTCATAGAGTCATATGACCACCCTGTCAAAAATCCTTCAGCCTGTTGTAGAGTTAATGACCAGAAAGTATTTGACCTCGCCGGCATCAGTAGATGTTACTGCAGGGGCAGAGCAACGCGAGGCGGCTTGACGTGCCCGATGTCACGTCTGCCTGTACACACGTACGCACTTGCACACTTAAAACACACACACAGTTTATTAATAGTTGGGTTATCATCGTCATTCAGGGTAACTACACATTGTTGGTGCCCCTGCATCAGAGGGACAAAAAGAAGTGATTTACAGCCGCCGAATGTCCTTAAACTGGAAATGGATTTCATCTCCCTTCATCTTTGAGATATCATGTCATCGTTTTCTGCGTTTTTGCAAATCTCGTCGCCAGATTTAATAAGGACGGTTATTTTTATTTTATTTATTTTATTTTTAACAACTACTTAATAACTTGGGAAAGAATCCATTGCACATATATCACTGAAGGGATCGTTGCCATTAACCCAAACACTTTGTTCTTGACTAAATGTAGCCTCAGATTTGAAACTGAAATGTACATATTTAGGTCGAAGTGAAATTATAACTTAAGAAGAAAAATCTAGTGGGTTCTTTGAGTGAAACAGGGATTCATCTTCTTCTTTATCTGTGCAAAGTTTCAAATAGTAGACTTTGAGTCAAAGACCGGGTCTCGATAGGGGAACGATTATTTGTATTCGATTCCGCTGAATTGTTTAACATTCCGAGTACCGACGATAACTTTGTGACCCGTCTGTCTGGGGGATGTTTTGTTAAAGCCCCCATTTCAAGTTTCACGCAGTTTTATGTATTTCATTATGCCTTACGCTTCATTAAGCCTCTTTGTCAGTTTCCATGGCTGCCAGACCGATTTCTCCTTCAAACTTGCGGTCGATGTCTGTCACGGCGGCGAGATAGTGCTCCGTGAACGGATGAAGCCCGGCGACGATTGATTCATATGAGGCTGAGGTTTGATAGATGGCTGGAAATATAATTGCAGATGAGGCCCGAGATAAGACTGCGGGGAGAGAGTCTGACTTTTGGCTCCTCTGCAGGAGGCGCCGCTTTATCATGGGCACTCGGATTAACTGATGGGAGAGAGCCTAGAAGATAAAAACCGTGCTTTACTGTCTGCCGTTATATATTGTGCTCTTGTGATCTTGTGTGCGTGCGTGTGAGTATAAATGGGCATAAAGTTTTAAACTTATTTTCCCCATGAATTCAAATCCACTTTTTCGACTCTCCCGTTCCTTTCCTAAGACGTTACAACAACTGACCTGATTTCTAATCCCCCCCTCTTGGCCAACAAAACAGAAACCGCAAGTTGTTATTATCGACCGTCACCCTAAAATCTCCCGATTTTCATCTCATTATGTGAGTCCTCCTTTTACCAATCTGCAATCACCAAGGACTCCAGAAACAAAACTTGATTCATAAGAGCCATCTTTATTCGTCAGCAAAAACAACCAGCAAATATGATACGATAGAGAAGGTGATCCCAAAGTGGAGGGCTGGTGGAGCAAAAGGGTCAAAATTTAAAAGAAGCAATCAGTTCATCCAATATTTATCTCAGCCAGTTTTCTTCTCTGAAAATTCAATGTACAAATTTCAAAGTTGGGAGAGAAGGCGGTAAATAAGTGTCTAGAAAATAATCGAAATGAACCCCAAATCAATTGAAAATAGTCAAAAACCTAGTTTTCACATATACAAGAAATGAGCTTCAAATTAGCGCGTGGTCTCCTTAATGTAGAAGAAATTACCTCTCAAAAATTTAGCAAAATATTGCCAGTATTTGAAATGGGCTATTTTGAAGACAATTGTCACAGAGCCTGAAATTTAAAATAAATAAGAGTGTAGAGCGAATATCGTCATAATTTGGGAACGTCTTTTTTACGTTGAATTTGGATTGAAACACAAAGCATGAGTTTGCAGACCCATGCAAAAGTACATAAGTTATACAATTGAAAGTAATTAAGTGCAATAACTCATATAATCACAAACATGATTAGCCAGTGCAAAAACTAATGGCTTCAGGACATAGATTCAATTTTATTGCAGGCAAACACATTTGATTTTCAAACGAGCACTCGCATGGGGGAAAGTTTCCAGACCGCTATTTTAACGAACTTCAGCCAGAGAAGCCTAGCTCTTTATAGTTGGCGTCAATATCAGCGATGATGGCAGCCATCACGTTCCTCAGGGCCTGTTGTCCGGCAGCGTCCATTCCCGCCTTCTCTTCCATGACCTTGACAAGGACCTCGGAGATTAACTGGGAGAAAAAGACAAGCGCGATTGTGATGACATCCGAGGTCAAGGATCATTTCCGGCGTCCATCGGACTGACCTTGAAGTTATTGATGGCAATTTTGTGCTTTTTGGCGTGGCTGTTGGCCAGCGGCTTGAGGATGGCAGAGTGATCGCCTTTGGCCTTCAGCAGCTCTCCGAGCTTCTTGAGCACAGTGGCGCCGTGAGCGGAAACGTCCGCGTTTCCGGCGAGGTCGGCCTTGGCGATCCCTGCGAATTTGGGGAACAGTTCCTGTGTGGCGGGATGCTCCATGAATAAACTGGAAGGGTACAGAAAGAGCGCTGTTCACAGGCGGGGCATCCGCGACTGTCGGTTGTTGTTGTTGTTCAGGTCACAACCTCTAATAAATACCAAACTGTGTGAAATACTGGGCATCCATTCAACATGTTCAGGTACATGACAAAAGATCAGCCAAAGGACTCGCATGCCAGATTAGTTTGCTTTAATTATTTTACATCGTGCTTGGCGACTCCCAAAAGGGCAGCTGCGCTAAAGTGTTTGACCTATCAGGGGACCAAGTCTAGCTTCAAATTTAGTACAAGTTCATTAGAAGAACAACGGAAAACTCCTGGATGGTCAATATGAGCGACAACATGATATAATATTAAAAATAAATCGGAGAGTTCGTGTCTAATTGCCGATGTCTGGAACAAATGACCTAAGGGGTTATGACCTACATCTCATTTCAATGTCTCTGACACAATATATTTTGATATGAAAACAAAATAAAGCGCCGGAATGGATAAACACTGGTGGAAAGAGAGAAAGTCTTATCTCTCCAGCGTCACTGACCGGGTCAGAACCAGACCTCCGTGGGTGTTGTAGTCGGCCTCCACCGGACCCCAAAACTTCAGAACCATGTCAAAGTCAGCCATGACTGGAAAAGATGGAGAGAAAAAGAAATCTTGGTGAACTCTTACACTTCAGAAAGGAGTTGTGAGTATTATCTCATTGTTCCAACATTGTGTCTTGAACATCAGCCAAGAGCCTCTTCATCTAAGGTCAGGCTCTTCACCTCAGACGCCCTCACCCGGTCACTCTGTCTGCTGTGAGTTGCGTCAAATCATACTTTCCGTTTTGATGCGATTAACGCATAACTTATAATTGGTATTTAAAAAAAAAACAAAATGCTCGTCTGCATTACCCCGACTGATTTTTAACCCACATAGCGTCCTTTTTTCTTCTTTTCCCCTTTTACGGTTCTAGCAGTATTTGAGGACAATAATGGAAAAAACATCAGTAACAACAATATTCCCTTTGAGAATGTTTTCATTAGTTATTCCCCTACTCATGACACTTTCTTCTGTCGGGGGTGAAAGAACTCAAAAAGATTTGATCTTCAAATATGTCTTCATACAAAATGTGGCTAGTTATTAGAGAGAAAGATATAAATAAATCACTTGAGATAAAGGAACTTTTCTTTTTACTTACTGACTTTAATTTAAGGAAATGTTACTTTTGATGCAGTTCCTTTTGAATTGATTTGACCGTTTGCCTTTTGTTTGTATTTCTGAAGCCAACACAAATATTACAAATGATGAAGCCATGAAAGAGTCAATACCTACCTGAAAAGATGCAAAGTATCCCTGTGTGATTAATGCAATATTTCTGTCTGCCTTTTGTCCCCCCGTCCACTGACCTTTTATACCCCCTCATCCTGTCCAGTAATTCCAGCCCTCCCATCCCTCGACAGGACTCTCGCTAGTATCTTAAAATGGTCACGACACTATGGACTTCTGGTCCATCGCGAACATCTCCGATACGGCTGGGAGTCGCTCTTTAGTTTTGAATCGTCAGAGGCTCGGATGCTCTGCTGCACCTCAGGGACCAACAAGATCCCCCCTTTTCAGGGATAAAGACATGCCAACAAAGGGAATTGTGTGTCTCTGCGTGTTTGTGTGTATGGTCACCTTATGCAGCCTTGCCTGTGATATGTTAATTTGCTTCACATTTATAGTACATATATTTTTTTATTTTATATTGTTTGACATTTTCAGTGAAAATTATTTCAGCAATAAAACTAAATGATAATTGCGTAATTACTAATGCTGATAATAGTTCAATATACATTAGCTTAAATAAATGCTCTCCCAAATAGCAAAACCTGTTTTCGGAGAGCGAGACTCAAAGTAAATAATGTTTTAACCCGTACAGTCTGTGAAGCCCTGAGAGGTAAACTGTGTGTTTTCATCTTGAACGATTGGGGTTATAAGGTAGGTACACACACACTAGCACACACCCATACACACACATGCAAGGACTTTCTTTTTTTCCTGCCGTACGGGATCCTGGGGGTTCAGCTTTATCAAGGAAAAATGCAAAATATCATTATTCCTGATGCCATCTGGGCTAATTCTGCTGTAATGTCTTTACATTATAAAGAGTTATAGGGCCATAAAGCAAAAGTAGTGTCGGATTTTAATGGCTAAACTGCCGCGTTTACAAAACCGTCTTTTAATGTATAATGTCCCGGCAACATTAAACTTGATACTGAAATAATTTCACACGGAAATTTATATTACATTTTATTAACACTGAGTGCAAATCACTTGATAAATTTGTCAAAGAAAATGTTCATCCAAAAAATTTGAAACCCTTTTCAGTGAGAAATGTCCGGACATTGAATATTGGTAAGCACGCAAACATGAAATATTCAGAAGTTATTACCCACTGATTAATTCAAACCCAGGCTACACATGGTGTTGTGAGCGACCTGCTCGGCCAGCCGTGACCCGGACGCCAGGGAGACAGGCTGGTCGTGAGCAGGCCGTCAAGGGGTTCAACCCCTCCCTGGGCTGGCGGAAAAAAAAAAGGTTTGCAGTTGGAGAGGAGGAAAATTTTCAATAACCCCACACCCTCCATGGGTGGTGTGTGGTTTACACATGAATGGGTGATGATCCAGTGCAGGATCCTCCGAAAACCTACTTAAACAAGGTTCCTGACCTCAGCAGACTTCGTTTAATTCTTCATCCTCTGTCTTTTTCATACATTTTTACTGTAACATTTTTTAATAAATCAGTGATTAATGCCATCCTTAATTTTAGACAGCCAAATGATAAACTGGGGAACGTTATTATCTCAATGGGTGAAAGGTAAGCCCCGCCCCCCCTCATCGTTGACTGGTCCGGAGGAGGGCTCACAACCGCTCCGTCCAATAGGCTCTTCATTGATTACCACGTGGTTTCACATCCGGAAACAGTCTTTGCCGGGGCGATAGTTGTCTAAAAGTACATCCAAGTTACTACGATACTTGTGGTCACTTCTCTAGTACCTTGCAGTTTTATTTTTTACGCTGTCGTCGAGTACTATGCAGGTTTTGAAAAGCGTCAGACACTTGACTACTAGTACAATGAAGCTAGCAGGTAACTAATACATTACTTACTGTGTGTATGTGTTTTTGTGTGTATGTGTACTTTTAGTTCAATTAAGCTAGCAGGCTGGCAGGTAAGTGACCATTACTCAATCAGTGGGCTGTATGTGTTTGTGTATGAGGATGACATTCACTGATGGCGACAGAGATGCCAGATGCCAGGCAAGGCGCTAACCAGTCCATGGATAGCACCTGGGGATTTAGTTTCTGGCCCAAGGACACCTGGGCCTGCCTGGAATCGAACCACCAACCCCCTAATTGCTGGGTCGTGTGTGTGTGTGTGTGTGTGTGTGTGTGTGTGTGTGTGTGTGTGTGTGTGTGTGTGTGTGTGTGTGAGAGAGAGAGAGAGAGAGAGAGTGTGTGAGTAAGTCCTAATTGAAGTTGTGTGAATGAGCTGCAGACCTGTGTTTTTTACTATATTATGAGACTGTAATGATACTAATTTTGCAGGACCACACACACCTTCAGCTGCATGTACTAAAAACAAAGCGGTAAATAATATCAGTAAAGATATGAATCTACCCTGAACAAGTCTGATGCACATATTGGGGAAAAATGCCCCCTCTCGCCCCAGCTTTCCGGCTCTTTCTTGCTGAATGCTGGGCTTTGTTATTCGAAGAGACAAACAAAAGTCAGGTACATCATGACAAACTGAAGCAATCCGTTTCATACCAGAGGCTTTTTACCACCATTTAAATGAAATATATAGCAACGTATATGTATGATATATGTACATCATATATATCACTTGTCAATGGGGTCTTAATTTTTTTCTAGTAAGTAGACTTTTATAAATAATTTCCTCTCTTTCACTAATTTATAATGAGTTTTATTTTTTATTTTTCCTTTATATTTTCCATCCATCCATCCCAAAACCAATTTTTTCCAATTAACCTTCTGCATGATTTTGGACTATGGGACGGAACCGGAGAACCAAGGGGAAACCCACGCAGACATTGGGAGAACATGCAGGCTCCACACAGAGAGGTCCCCTGGTCGGAATCAAACCAGGGTCGTTCGTGCTGTGATGCTGAAGTGCGAACCAATACGCCACGGTGCCGCCCTCCTACATATTTTCCTTTATTAAATTCCTGTTTTCTAAATGGCCTCCCCAAAAGAAGTCTGTCACCGTAGTTTGTGATTGTTACACCAAACTGGTAGGCATTTTTGTCCCAGTTTCAGAGCTCAGCGTTCCCGTCCCATGGGGGGAGATCCGAGGCAAAGTCTGGGGTCCTGATCATGGTCACCCGGTACTGTGCCTGCACGGCTGGGCCGACAACTGCGGCACATTCAACACGCTGATTCCTCTCCTTCCAAAAGGTAAGCCATGTTTCCAAATGGCTTCCAGTCCTTCACAGATTCATATTAAACATTGAGTGACACCCTGCCTCGGTCAACCTGCCAGAAATAAGAAACGGCGAGATGAAGATTTGCAGCTCAAAATATTCATTGTTCTGTTAGTTCTAGAGAGGTGACTCTTAGCCAAATCAAACAGATTTTTTTTATTTGCAAACCTCACAAAGGTGTGTGTCTTACTAAGTGTGTGACTGTTTTTTTTTTTTTTTTTCTTTGACAGGCGTGTTTTTGTAACCCTTTTCCGTTGGCTGGTAAATAGCTCCCCTGTCCTCAGCATGCTTCAGAACACTCCAACTCAAACTTGGCAGTGCATGGATACATATCAGATATCATCTCGTGTCACGGATGATTAAACACAGTCAATTGTTATAGATCCTTTTTGTTAGCGTCCAGAAACAGATCAATGTCAAGTCAAATCAGATTTTATTGATGTAACAACATATCACAATCAGTTGTCTCATGACGCCTTACCTGTCGAGAAAGACTGGATCACACTCTTCAGAATGATTCACGGAAACCTAACGTTCCCCCATGAGCATGCACTTGGCGACGACGGTGAGGAAACACTTCTCCTTTTCCGGGGCAGAAACCTCGGACAGATCCCGGCTTGATGTTGAGGGCCTTCTGTCTCGATCGGTTTGGGTAGAAAGAGAGGGAGAGAAGGACAGAAAGATAGAAAGCAAGAGTGGGATAGTGACAGAGGGGCTTTGAGCGTTAGATGGAACAGGCACAAATGATGTTTTACTACTAATGACAATAGCGCTAATGGTTACATGCTAATAGCTAAAATGATGGAATAATAACTTTAATATCAGGCAACACCCCCCTGGGAACCTGCGAAACGAGAGCCCAGGGATTCGGCAGAGGATGTGAGGTTACTGTCAAGCATTGGAGAAAAGGGATAGAAGTGCAGACACGATAGGGAGAGTGGGGGAAAGAAATGACATGAAGACGAGACAAATCCCACTTCAAAGTAATTTATAATATATAAATAATTCAACGGATAATTTGAATTCATGTTGTGAGGGGAAACTTGGATGATTTATTTGGATTGTTCTGACATGTGATTTCTCCTACCAAAGCAGATATGGGAGTACATATTTATATAGTGGCATCCATTTTTTTTTTATTTTTTTTTTTTACCTCTGCTGAATCTGTTTTTATTCCAACTCTGGACACACACAGATAAAAATCCCCCCACTCCACTTAATCAAGCGCAGACACTGCAATGGGATCCAGCTGTTAAGGGATTTTATTTTCCCTTTAAATATACATTGTTTTGCTTGCCTCTGCAAGTACGATCACATTTTAATTGGCTGACTTGGAACATTTGTAAGTTCAAGTCAGGTAAGTATCCCCTGAGAAATAATTCTTCATACTGTGAGACTTCCTCTCTCTCTCTCCGTGCTCTCAGACTGCAAATATGTGGCCGTGGACCTGGCGGGTCACGGTTTATCATCACATCGTCCTCCTGGAAGCTTGTACCACTTTCCCAATTATGTGGTGGACATCTGCAGGGTCATCAGTGGTGTGTACTCTGTCGATCATCAGTTACCACTTTGGTTATATTTAATTGATTTCTTCAAGCTGATTGTTTTTCCCGTTACTCAATAACACTATTAGAAAAATGTATTTTTTATTTTTTAGTTGATTTGACATACAATTACCGTACGCTGTTTATGTGGAGTCGCTGGAAAGTCCACTTACTCGTTTCAGGTTCATATAGTCCCGCTCTGCCCGACAATGGTCGATGTTCTATTTCAACTTAAAAAACAATCTGATATATTCCTTGATGAGAGTCTGAACCTGCCTGATGATGTGTGAAATTAACTCCGCAGCTCTCCAGTGGAGCAGATTCTCCATCATTGGCCACAGTATGGGTGAGTGCGGCCGCCCAGCCCCCTGTCCCAGTAATCCATATGTTTCTGCTGTGTTTTATTGAATATATATATATATATATATATATATATATATATATATATATATATATATATATATATATGGATAGATAGATAGATAGATATTTTTATGTATGCTTGTGTCTGTGTGTGTCTAAATCTACCCATCCTTCTCTTTCAGGCGGTAACATTGCTGGAATGGTGTGTTGGAGGGGAGTGTCTGACACCTTTTCGGCCCTTTTGAACAGAACCTAAGGATTCATGTCGGGTGACGTTCCTCTCTCATCCGCCTGGTGTGTTTCACAGCTCAGCTCTCTGTATCCAGAGAAGGTGGATGCCGTCGTGCTGCTGGACTCCTATGGATTCTTACCCACAGATCCAGTATGTGAATTCAATCGCATTGTCAGTGTTGATAAAAAGGTACTTTCATCAATCCTGTGTTGCATCTGAAGCAGCCAATCAGATAAAGGGGAATCGATCGGAGATACATTTCCAGCATTCTGCTTTAGAACTTGTTATTTTGCCTCGGCTGGTGACAGCAGTGGCCGGACTTGGGCTTTGCCCGCCGGTCTAACCCATTTTTCCGAAGATGATTTCTCAGAGCGCCCCGGGGGGAATTTCCGCAAACCGGTGGCTTTCGAAGTAAAAATGAGCTTATTACATTTTCCAGCTTAAAAAAGGTCAGAGCCGGCGTAACCTTGCACCCACTTCATTTTCACGAACCAGATACTTTTGAGACACCCAGAGGGGGATCGCACTGCATCTGGCCTAGATATCCACTTTAGCGGGAGGATGAACTGGTTATTACTTGGTAGTGAAGGGTAAAGGTGGAGGTCCTTGGGAAATATATTACTGAACAAAGTTATACACTAAGTCTGAAAGAATTTTACCCAACCGCGTAATGTCGGAATATTATATGAACATGAATATTTAAATATCAAAAATTCATTGTGATCAAGTATTCCCTATCTGCCTTCGGTTATTTTGAGGGGACAAAGACGCAGACTTTAACTGATTGACGGAGTGCAGGATTTGTTCTTATTTTAATTTCTTCATCTGGAAGTTTCCTTTCTGATAACAAACAACCGATGGGTCTCCGATCGCAAGCGCAATGACACAGGGGATTTCGACGAGACTGAAGCGCTACTTTAGTCGCCGGGATCTGAGTCCGGAGCCAAGTCTCCTACCGCGGCACGTCTCACAGTACTTAGCTGAGAAGGAAGCCTTTATTGACACGGCAGCAGATGCTACGCTGAGTGGATTAATTTGCATGCACCTCATTAAAGCAGCACAGGAGCACCGTTCTGACGTTGCTCCTCGCCAAGGCGGTTTAACAGCTGCTTCAAGACTAATAATCTCCCAGTTTATCAAAGGGACAGAAAACGAAGAATCCAGAATCCAATCGAGAGAAGTCTCACTCCGTGTGACTGAACTTCTGTCACTTAGCAACACCCCTTTTAATGTTCCTTATTATCCGGTGACTGAGAGAATTAGCATAAATTAGACAAAGCCGATGTAAAAATTGCTGCAGTCAATTGTTCTAAGTGGCAGTGATGTCAGACAGCAATCTTTCAAATTAAGATGCCGCTCTCTTATTGACGCTCTTTGCCAAAAAAAGAGGAGGACGATAATTAGAAGAGAGCGAGGCCCGCCTGTAAAGCGATGAGGTGTTCTCGCTCCTTGCTTTCTCAAAAGAGTAGAGGCCAGCGGATGAGGGTCGGACAGGGAACTGCGGCACTTGCGGATGACATTGTGCTGAGAAAAAGAGGTGAGTGGAGGAGAATCTCGAGAGGTGGAGGTATGACCTGGAAAGGAGAGGAATGAAAGTTAGCTGCGGCAGGACAGAATATGCGTGTGAACTAGGCGCAAGTGGAACGGCGAGGCTACAGGGAGTGGAGATAAAGAAGGTGCAGGATTTTACGTTGTGTGAAGAAGAGGTATAGAAACAAATGGAGGGAAGTGTTAGGTGTGACAAAAGAGCATCAGCCAGAATGAGAGGAAAGGTGTAGAAGACGGAGGTGAGAGCGCTGAAGAAGCAGAGCCGGAGGCAGCAGAGATGTAGATGCTGAGGTTCTCTATGGGAGCGAGGAGGATGCAGAGGATCAGGAGTCCATCAGAAGGACAGCACATGTTGTTCTGTAGATAAAGTCAGACTGAGAAGGTTCGGAAATGGATAGAGAAGGGAGGGCGAAGATCTGGAGCTGCCAGGCAGAAGGGCGAGAGGAAGGTCTGAGAGGACATTTATGGATGGTGCAAAAGAGGATGTGAAGTTCGTCGGTCTGAGAAAAGAGGATGCAGAGGAGAGGATTCAGATGGAGGCAGATGATTGGCTGTGGCAGCTCAAAGGAGAAGAAGAATACTTCTTCAGAGGAACTTATGCTGAATGTACAGTTTCATTTGTTACGCAGTTTTAAAGGATGTTTTGTTCACTCATTTCCGAATCCTCCAGCGGTTGCCATAGCAATTTCATTTAAAGTGGGTTTCGTCTGCTGGGATGCAGCCCCGACCGCCGCCTCAAGACAGAGTCAGTGGAATCCGGCGTGTTTACCTTTTCGTCTGGGATCGAGAACTGAATTGCCCCTTTGTTTTGTTTTTCAGAAAGAAGTCCCCGACATCATGAGGCAGGGTATCGACGGGCTGCTTCAGATCGAGAAGAAGTCGCAGGAGAAGGCGGAGAGAGTCTACACGTACGAGAAAGCATTCGAGAGGTACTGCGCCCTCCTCCTCGCCCCCCAAACTATGACGAGGCGTTTGTCACTGCAACGGCGGTTTTCTTCCAGGTTATCGGAGGCGAACCCGTATCTGTCCAAAGAGTCCGTGCACGTGCTCTTAGAGCGCGGCCTCATCCAAGTAGACGGAGGTACATCATCACGCCTTGTCATTTACATTACCTGAGCTCCAATTTTTCCCTTCTCATGTAAACCTCATGTGCCCTTCTCCCGAAGGCGTCGTCTTCTCCAGAGACATTCGTATTAACTTGGTAGGTTCCCTCGTGAAATCACCCCGGGCTGACGTCTGCGGCCCTTTCAAGTCACTCGTGTTTCTCTCTCTCACCTTCAGAAAAACATTGTGCGTATTACTTTGGAGCAGAGCCTGGAGTTCTTGTCAAGGATACAAGCCTCATTTCTTCTAGTTCTGTAAGACATTCATCACTCAACAGATTTATGTTTATATTTATTCAATCTCAACATGGGGACAGTCAAACTCGACGTGTCATTTTTCTTTTTCTCTCTCCAGAGCAGACGAAGGCTTTGAGAAAATGTTTGCCGAGTTGGACCAAAAGAAATTCACGGCAGCCATCGTGCAGGCCTTCAGGGACAGATTCGTGAGTGTATTCTAATGCTTACACCTCGCGATTGTCACGGTCGCAGACTAAAAACTGAAAGTCAGAAAGAAATTTTAGGAGTTTTACTGGAGTCTTACTGGAGTCGCAGCGCGGTCCCGCCATCTTAGTCGATAAGTTTGAGGTTGTATTCCAAGCAGTGTTAGATCAGTCTTTTCCTAGTCTTGGGCTTACAACAATTTGGATATTATCGCAAGTCTTTCAGTCTTTACGGTGATGTAACACAATCAACAACCAATGGATGAGTTCTAACAAAACCAAAAACAGGAAACCTGGTAGACAAACAATCACCAGAGCGGTATTGGAGGCAGAGACGGTACTTCTTTGCGGCATGGGAAAGTGGGAATGGCGAAGGGCGTCCCGATCAGTATTGGCCATCTTGAAAGAGGAGCAGCTGTGGGCAGAACAGCCCAGCTTGGACGATGTTGACTCTTTGACATATCACGACAGAGTGGAGAAGGAAAAGTGTTGGACTGAAATACCAGAGGCTCTGCAAATACATTGCATCGCGGGAAAAAAATGCTGAAAGAATGGAGTTGTCGTCTTGTCATTAGTGACCCTGTGAGATTGACAGTCTTTTTAAAATCTCGGACTTCAAACTCTAAATACTAGTTTTTATGTGAGCAGGTCTGAGATGATAGTTTTCCATTAGTGTTTCCCAAATCTTTTCAGAGTCTTCTAATGTATGGGTAACTTTAGTCAGCGAGTCGGTGCGGACATGCGAAGGCGCTAAAATGACAGGCAGCTGCTCAAGTGACGAGGTGGCGGATAGGCGTGAATCCCGCCCTTTGTGTAAACACTGTGATGCGGCGACAAAGGTTGAAGAGGATGTGCCATCATCACCGCGTTGGGTCTCTTTAGCCTTAGTCGCCGTTGGAAACAAGCGTATGAGTTTGTTTGATGACTATGTCACCTCGTGCTTCCGCTTTCCTGTCCTCCAGCACCAGGTGGTGACCGTGCCGGGTGATCATCACGTACACCTGAACAATCCCGAAGTCGTGGCTCCGTTGGTGTCCAAGTTCCTGCAGGACAAGGTGGACGTCAGACAGGAAGATGAACCGAGCCCCAAGTTATAGGCGAGGAAAGCGTTCCCTCATTACAGTTTTTAAAGTTTTAAAGTTTTCAAACGAGACAATGGCAGGGGTTAACCTCAGTTTAGGGATGTAACCAACAACTTGCTGTTACACGGAGAGAAGAAAAAAAGCATACGCACAGTTTAAAAGAATAGCCACTACTAGTCTTTATGGCGGACACATCTGCTCCCACACTCAGTTTGGGTTGTTGTTATAAGGTTGATTTTTTATTTTGCCTAAATCAAATCCTTATTCAACATATGGCTCCATTTTTTTTTGTGTTTTCTGAAAAACTTGAAAAAAATTATTTAATGTAAAAAGGCGATTTAATGTAAAAAGGCGCCGATTCATCCGGATACGCACTTTTCCATATATTTGCATTAAAAGTGTGCACACCACATGTTCTGCCAGGTCCAAATATGCAACAGCACATCTGGTTTTCACCGCGTGTCGGTCACCCACGCCAAACTGCCAGCGTTTGCTCCTTTTAGTCCTTTTGACTGTAGGTGAGGAGGAGTAGAAATGTCATGCATAAGATCATGTGGAATGTCTTGCACGCTTTAGTGCATCATCTCTCATATATCAGAGAGAGAGAGAGAGAGAGAGAGAGAGAGAGAGAGAGAGAGAGAGAGAGAGTACTATTCACATTAACATAGGTTATTCTAATTCTGCCACTA
>CAAKHD010000721.1:85257-103041 GCA_901007705.1 Fistularia tabacaria
GGGGGGGGGGGGGGGGGGGGGGGGGGGGGGGGGGCGGCGGGGGGGGGGGGGGCGGGGCCCCGCCCCCCCCCGCGGGGTCGCTGCCAGGACACCGGCGGGACTGTGGCCAACCTCTCGGTGATGGAGAGGGCGGGGGAGAAAGGAAGAGTGGGAGTGGGAGCAAAAAAGAAAAAAAAAACCAAAAAAAAACCGGAAGACTAATTAAGTGACAACACAAGCTCTTTTTTTTTTATATCATCCCGATCTTTCTTTTGATGTCTCGCATAACGTATACATTTTGCTGTTGAAATCAGAAAAAAAATAAAATAAAAAAAAATAAAAAAATGAGGCGCTTCAACTGATGCCAGAAAGAGATTTGGAATGGATATTTGTTGGAAACAATGTATATTTCATGCTCGTGCCAACTTTTACATTTTGTATTTGACAATCTCTCACACATCATGATGTTTACTTATATCGTGCATTTGATTAGTAAAGTGAACGATCTACGTGCAATGGGAGGATCCGTCCTCTGGCTGACAATGTGGGCATGGCAGCTACTGAGAAGCATGTGGACTGTTATTGCCACCGTGCCAAAACTGTGTAGTAGTGATTTTAATAAACTATGATGTAATGCATAAACACAGCAGATTTACTCAAGGTGCCAAAAGTTACCTACTTTGGTATGGATTTGTTTGGTTTAAAAAAAAAAAAAAAAAAATGTATTCTTTCATTTATTTATTTATTTATTTTGGCCTCTGTTTAGATTTTTTCATTGGTTTGAAATCCACATCATGGCAAAGAAAACCATAAAGGGGTGCGTAAAGCATTTGTTTTCTTTTCTTCATATGAAAATAAAGCTGATTAATACTCCGCACGCCACGTTGTGTCGTTACTATGGCATTATTACAAGCACACACACACACACACAAACACACACACACACCAATGTAATAAGGGGGCCTGTAAAGTATTCGGCTTGTTACAAGGCTGCGCACGAACCGGACAAACTGGGAGACCGGAGTAGGAGGGGAACAATGGAGATTCAGTGTTGAGGAATTGGGAGAATGGAACTTCTGGACCCACCACTTCCTACAACCGCGCTCCTTGTTGTGCACCCCTCTGTCTCTTCAACGGCTTTGTCAACAACAGTCACGAAGCGCCAAAGAGCAGGTTAGTGAAATTTCTCTTTATTTTGAAGTGACTATTTTCCTAATTGCATTGTTACTTATTGACCTTTTTTTTTGCATTGGCACTTGCTACTCTGATGATCCAATAACTCATTATTACCCCACTACTCTAACTTTACCACTGCAGTGGGATTCGACGATTAACTGAATAAAGTGATCAAATTAGAATATAGACATTTAGATTCATACTTTCCCCCCACTGCATAGTTTCACGAACCAGACACATAAATATTGCGTTGTTAATTTGATTCTATTCACATCTTGAGAAAAAAATAATTTAAAAAAATTACAATTTGCCTTGCGCAATCAATCATTCCTTCATGAATTTTAACTGAGGTAAAGAATTAAATATTCATTATTCATAATATCAAAGTGCTGGCATATTTCCAATCCACTGCAAGTTAATTCAACACTTGCGCAGCCCAAACAAATGGGTCACAGGCTCTACATTACAAAAAAAAATTCCACAGGTATCAAATTAGAAACTAACTCAAAAGTAACATCAATACTAAGACAAAAGCAGTATAAATAATAAATGTATTGATAAAGTTCCCCGTCATGCGAAGTATTGACTACCAAATATGGCCTATTGCACATTTGCTGATGAAAAAACGGTCATTTCACCAGAGGCTGAGAATCTTTTCCTCCGCTCTCACTGTGAAAATATCTACAGATACTTTCGGACGCAGCCGATCCCCGACTCGTCTCGGCGCCGTCTATTCATCGGCAGACTCGCTCCTTCCAGCACCATGAGTTCCTTTGACCATCTGGCACCTTTGATCTCTCGAGCATCGGCGTCCTCCAGTCAAGCGAAGGATCCTCCTCCAACCGTCGTTTTCTCATCTCCTGCTTCTCTTTCTTCACCTGTCGTCAAGAAGAAAGCGATTCAAATTCCGTCGTTTGATGAGAGGGGAGTCGTCCACGGGGGGAAAAGCACAAAGCAGTCAATCACAGAGAGGTTCATTCAGTCGCGCCTCATATTTTTACTTACTTTCATGCGAAGGCCGATTTTCAATTCAATTCTTTTTTTTAACCCTCCCTTGTTTGTAGGTCTTTTATTCCCGTTTGCTGCCCCACATCTACGTCGGACGACGCATCCAGGACACGCCATTGGAGAAAATACGGCCACGATGTACAGAGGGACTTTGGTGAAAAGGCCTCGACCCTCCCAAGGACCAAGCCCAAAACCTATATCTCGCCGTCCCCCTCCATTTTTTTTCGCCAGAGGGAAAATTCCTCTCCGGCACTGAAACAAAAGTCGAGAGATTCCCTTTATCTTTCCACCCCACGCCTGAGCGATTCACCTCCGTCGCAGCACAAGACAACTTCATATCAAGCCTTGGTCGTCCCGACACCGAGACTGAGTCCGTCTCCAACCTCGCTGTGCCGGGGGGTCAAGCAGCCCTCGCCTGTGCCTAAAGAACGGCATGCTAGGTCAATTTCCATTTCAAACATTAAAGATGACTCCAAACAAAGTTCCACAAAAGAAGCCGAAGATAACATTCTTGACCGAGAATCTTTGTCGGACTTTACTCATCCAGAATTGAAAGGAGCTCGCTCAATTTCGCCCCTGGAACAAGCAGCTAGGGGGGAGAATACTTGCTCCTTGCAAAGTAAACACGGATTAAGTAAAGCAGAAAATTGTGTTAAAGATAAACCAAAGCCTCCGGTCAGTCATATGGATGCAAATCCCATAACAAAGGAAATGGTACGAAGCGGAATGGGAGGTATGCAGTTTTATTCCTGCGAGTTTGACACAAATAATGCAGTGGGAACAGAAAGGCGGCCAGCTTCTGAGGGACGGCTGGTTCGCTCAAAACTTAACCTTCAGAGAAAATATACATCCTCCTCTCGCGGAGAGAATTCCACTCTGACTGGTAGTGTTGCCTTGGATCAGTCGGTGTATGAAAAAATGCATTCAGAGAGAAGCACAGCTTTATGGGTGACTAACAAAACACCCACAGAGCCTTTCCTGACCGACGCCGAAAGCGGACGACGATTTGACTCGATGAAAGAAATGGAGGACTCGGAGTACAAGAAGCAGAGAGAAAAACCCCCAAAATACACAATAACGGGGATTTTCAACACACGGGAACAGGAAACATGTGCGCCGGAAAATATCAAATCCCCTCAGAAACATAGATTCTGGTCAAGAGCACAGAGTGGACGCACTCAGATGGACACACTCAGCAAAATAAATCAGTCTAGCTGTTTTACAAGAGATTACGGCTGCCAATCGAGAGACATCGATCGGAAAGGGGAGGATCCTGGATGTGCATACAGATTAAATGGCTCCAAGACGTGCAAGGTTGCACCTAGGATGCACGAGGTGGCTTCTCTGGAGCTCTCAACGTCTCCCTCTGGGAAAGCATCAAAACCCAGCGGCGTGTCTGACCGATCCCCAGACCGCCGGCAGGTGTTTCTCATGAACGTCAGACACAATCGATCAGATATTTTGGCTCCGCCTGGCCACGATATCAGAATACTGGGGAGAGAACGCGCGGAGAAATGCAGCGTAAGTTGGTCTGTGGCGCACTGCCCGCTCAACACAAACACCGCTGGCACCGGTTCAGAGGAGGCCCCTGACCTGCCTCTCAAGACACAGCACGGAAGCTACCGGAGTCCACGGGAGACGCTAACATCTCCTGCGGGACGCCTTCAAAATGACTCTCTGGTAGACAGAGCATTAATCAAGGAGGACCCAGGCGACCCCTACTATGTCACGATGTATTACCCCGGCCCAGTGTATGAAGGTGAGTACAGAAAACCAAAAATGCGCTCATTTATTCAGTGTTTTACTGAATAAACACATTCTGCATTGTACACAAACTCTTTCATCTCTTTCCGTGACTTATGTTGTTCTTTTTTTTTTTTTTACCATGTATGTATTTGGGCTTTCAGTTGAATCATTTGCTGTCAAGGGGCCTTGAAATCAAACGGTGTGGTTGGTCAAAGAGGATAGCGGAGGGAATGAAAAAAAACAACACCATTGCTCCTTATCAGCAGAGTAACAGACACGGTGAAGAGAGACGTGACAACATTAGTTAGCAGGGTATCAGAGTGACTAATGCAGACAGCAAACCAGCACTCAATGGATGCAAACAAGCACAGGGAGAGACTGTGCAGGAAGGCTAGCGGAAGAAGGACGAGTCGAGAACAATTTAGAAATTAAGTGTGAGTACTGTGACTCCCAGTCATTTTGAGTTAGTTAATTTCTCTTCCTGTTTCAATTACATTTGGTTGAGACGGTACAAGATTGTAGCGCTACTTTTAAACGGTGTTCATTTAAGGGTGGCCCAAATAAACGGCCGGAGGTTAGCATTTTAATTAGAGAAAACAGAGAACAACCGCATCTTAAATCAGACAAATTCTGCGCGTACTCGATTCTAGCGTAGTGACAGCCAATCATATATACAGGTAGCCGTCATCAGTGTGAGTTGTGAAGGTCAAATAAGGTCGCACTGCCTTCTCTCGGGGAGATGCAATCATGATTTTTAACGTATTGAGGTTGCAGACGGTCCTCATTCAAATTCAAAGTCTGCAAGCTTCAGGAAATCAGGACAGAGCGTAGTTTAGTTTGGAGAGTTTCTCATTTTGTTCGCGCCGCCGTGCAACTTCCAGTAAATTAACGAAGATTTGGATGCCAGATTCTAAACTCCTTCTATTGTCATCTTGGCTGTATATCCTTGGATACATTCTAAGCAAAAAATTAGTTTGCTCCCCGTATTCCAGCAGTTAAAAATCAAAAAAGAAGACAAAATAAATCCTCCAAGTCAGTTCTCAATTTACAATTTTTCTACAATTCTAAAGTTCAATTTGTAACATTTTTAAAATAGCTCCAGTTTTTTTTAGTATGTATTTAAATGTGCCATAACTGTTTCTCTGCATAAATACTTTAAGAAATAACCATAGTGTTACTGAATTATCAGTGGATTACCGCAAGAGAAGAATCCAGAGGAACATTTTTCTTGAAATTTTTTTTTTCTTATTTGGAGAAAGTTACTTTTATTTGAAACTCACAAAACTTCTACAATTTTGCAATCTTTTTTCAACCGTGCAGGTCTAGACCTCTTTTATTGTGTTATTGTTTTGTTTTTTTTCTACACCGTGGATCTCAAACAAGATGTATGGCTGTGTAAAACAAGCAAACAGTATGATTTAAACACTATATTTTTCTCTTGACAAGTTGTCCGTTGCGACAAATGCTTGTTAGCACATACAGTTTTTCATAACATTTTTTGGAAAATGACCTGTTACATGTCCTTACAGGATATGTTAGTTAAGCTGAGCTTAACATTTGCATTTTACCTTTTCACAATGTGTCAGTGTTACCATGGCACACAACATCAGAAACCCTCATGAGATTTGAACAAAATCTTTGAGTATTGGAGGTGATCCTTACACATAAATGCAGCAAAATCATGGACAGGTATTGCTACATAGCCCAGTTCTAATCAAAGCTGTGTTTGATGGCTGCTATTAACGGATAGCATTTTGGCAGGTCTTTTGCCGGCTGGACGGTTTTGGTAACCGAAAATAGGTTGGGTGTGTGCATGCAGCTCGATATAGAATGTGTAATTGTAGAAATCATGATAGTAATGAATTTTAGTGACTACTTGTTGTATGTTATATGTAATATAAAGCAGGGCTATGATGCTGCATTGACTGAGTCAGACATTTTCTAAAATGGAAATTCGCTATTCGTTGGTGAAAGATTTAGTCATTATGTCTTGTGAAGCGCACAGATTCAAAAACTAGATCCCTTTGTAGTCTGGTAGCCAATGGCAACACTGGGATGAGGCTACAGTATATTATCCCTACCATGTGTGTGTGTGTGTGTGTGTGTGTGTGTGTGTGTGTGTGTGTGTGTGTGTGTGTGTGTGCGTGCATGCGTGTATCAGCTACATTTCCAGTCTTGTTCTTGAACTGTAATTGCGACTTTTTTTTTTACAGATTGTTGCCACAGTGATTCAATTCATGAGTGATGACACACTGGCTGGCTACGTCCCAGTACAGACTTTTTCCTTTTGAAAAATCCTGCAACGAGTGCAGTGTTTTAAAAAACGACTCTAAGAATGATGATAAGGACTCTCATCAGGAGGCGACTTCTGATGAAAAGAGGGTTATCAAAAAGGTGACCAATTGCTTGCAAAAAATGACACCGTAAGTTAGGATGGATACATGATGATATGCAAGTAGAAGAATGCAGAGAAGGGGAAACAGGAACCCTTGAGGTACCTGAAGATTATGAATAAGCTGCCAGATAACAGTATAATCATGGAGAAAGTAAATTGATTCGGATCGACTGAATGTGACATTTAACAGTGCTGCGCCCTGAACCTTCTGAGGTGAGCATGTGCTCCTTCCCACAGGCCCTTTAAATTTGCATTCGGCATTGACCGTGATAATATGGAAGTTCATTAGAGACCATCAGTTGTGTCTGAGGTCTGCGGGCTCTATAAAAATATGAAATCATAATATCGGCAACAAGGATTAATACACTTTTAAAGAGCGAGTGTTAACTGCTGAGATGCAGACCAGAGGAACTTGGCAAGGGTTAGCTCAGTGGAGTGGTCACGAAGGGTGAGGACTGGCTGGAGTTTGCAGAGGGTCTGGTGAATGTCAGCCTGAACAAAGACAAGAAAAGTTTGATTTTACTCACTGTGTGAGCAGATAAAATATAGAAATTCATTTGCAATCTAGCCACACACTAAAATGACACAAAGTCTGTCGAACAAAACATTTGCACCTGCTGTATGTCATACAGTTGCACGTAGCTTTTAGTTCTGTGACCTAGCAAATATACTTTTAAATCCCTGACATCTGAAAGAGGATAACAGGAGCTGTCAGTGAGCTGAATGTGCTTAAGCAGCTCTCCGTATCCAGCATGTATTTGAAAAAAGCAAGACCGAATTTGATGTAATTATAGGATGTCTCATGTTTTTTTCAATCCCTCTCTCCTGAAGCCATAGTCAAGGTGATGTCTTGATCATTTATAGAGTGAGAAACGTTCCCAGCGTTCTGTTTCTTCTGTGCAGTGCCCAATCTGATATTCCAACTGCAAACTATCGCGGCAGCTGATGTTTGTGCAGAACTATGGCCGGCTGCCACATTTCTCCTCTCTGCATCCAGACATCATCTCCTTCTTGCAAGTCAGATGGCCGCTTAGTTTGTTTATCATAATAGAATTTTTGCTCCTCCTGCCTTTTCCTCAGCTTAGGAAGGCAACTATTTCAGCCGTTCCCTCGAGGGCTGGGCGTGAGGTTGAAGATGGAAGAAGTATTTTTTTAAGTGGTGTCCCACAAGTAACTGCGCGAGTGAGAGTCCTCCGCTGTCTTCTACTGCATAGTGATAACCCGACAGATGCTTGGTTCTCCAGTACAATATGCCTATTTTCAGCATATTTCCTCTCTGCTTAACCGTCTGACTAGAAGTCCTGATCGCGCTCAAACCCCCAAACCGTTATCTGAAATATTATGCCTTGCAAACAATCTTTTCGGTGCAATTGTGACACTGCTGCCGGTTACCTACCCGAATTTATTTCTCGGGAACTTTTAATAATAATCCGAGCATAATAAAAAGAAAGATCATTTGTTGTCGAAGAGACCGGTCCCTAGTTTCCCACAAAGGCGTTGTGACAGCAATAACTCTTTCGGATTGTGCTCTGCGGTACCATCCGATTAATATGTGAAGATATGTGTGGCCAATACAAAATGTCTCTGGCTCTTTCTTTGCACTTCATGATCCCATAATTGGACTAAAGGATTTTGCAGAGCATTTCCTGTCTCAGCTGATGTATAACAATGAACATTGCTGCTTTAAACGTCAGTCCAGATGTCTACGTGCTTTCACACCTAAATGTGTAATTGGGCTGGATTTCTTTCCCCACTGCATTTCTTTAATTCAGCCATGCTCTCAACGTAATATCTTTCAAAATCTGCTCTTCCGGGTGATCTGTAGTTGCCATTCTAAATTTGTGCAGATTTCCCCAGAAGTGGCTTGCAGAAGTGTAATCATGTTTACCTCTTCGATTTTTTCCCGGCAAACGTTCTTTGTGCTCTTTCAAGAATGCTCGACTTCTGCCATATGAAGTTCCCTCCTCGGCTGATAAGAGACTTTAACGTCATATCTTCACAGCGAAAACCAACATCCTCTGCAGCTTCATAGGGGCTTAGTTTGGAGGATTTCTCCAAAATGCCTTCCAGCGATTTGCAGTCACTCTTAACTTTACTGACATTCCTGTAAGAATACTGATTACATTTCTCAGATTCAGAGATTATAACAAGCGACTGTTTTTCTTTCTGTGCATAATTCCATGATTCTGTAGAATTTCAAATTCGGAACAGCTGCTGTTTAGTTTTTTTTTTTCAAAACTTCTCTTGTTATTCCCTCCGAGTACTCACACCTGAGTAATCTTTCAGAGGCTTCCTCAAGCACTGATGTCTGATCAGTTGGGAGTAAAATCTGCAAGATGTTGGATCATCCTCATGAAGCTCATCAGCTCCTCATTGTTCTGCAGCCTTGGAAGACGGCGTCCTTATCGTTCCTCGTTTTCTCCCGTGTGAAGTTTTCAGCTTCTGCTCTTTTGCCGAACATCTTCGGAGTCTCCCCACAAAAGCGGTTCGTTGTTGATATTCCCCCCTCGCCGAACAGACCTTCAATCGTGTACAGGGGAGATGATGAAATCCCAAACAGCAAATTTAAGAATCAGTATCTCCCAGCGGTGGTTTTTAAAGATACGCAGCTTAAGCTCTCATCATTAAGTCTCATTGGCCAAAATCCCAGATTTGAAAAGTGCTTTCCATTTGCCTTACAGGAAACTACTTCTTCCACTGTGAGCAGAGCCATGCAAACATGGAGTTTCTTGGGTGTTGGGCTCAAGTAACAACACGCTTAACTCCATCTTGTTGGTCCAGCCTGTCTTTTTATGACTTCTTGTGTTTTATCGTGACACGGTTCCTTAACAACTCTGTGCCTGAGTGCCACAGGAATCCTCACTTGGTGGATATGTGTGGGAAAATTACCAGAAAAGCAGCCAAGTCCACGAAATAGATCCACATTGTCTTCCTTCTTTACAGCCGTCTTTACAGCCCTTTATAGACTGGTCAAATGATGGAAACAGAGGCAAACCTCACCAAAAGAAACATTCAAGGGGTTAATGGCAGTGCCATTCATCATCTGTGTAAGGAAGAAATCAGGCAGGCCATTAGAGAAAGCTGAGTGTTATCTGTGCATTACCGCACAGTTTGCTAATGACTGTGGTCTCAAGGACACAGTATGCCAGAACTGCCACAAAATAAGGGCATTTTGAGAAAAGTACAGAGGTGCTAAAAGCATGCAGGGAAAAAAAAAGAGTTGTGGAGGGAGCAAAGTCTAAAATGTCTAAAATAAATCTGTATCACCTGGAGACCAAGGGAACAGAAAAATGTTTTTCATTTACGTGCACATGAGTGATCCTCAAGCCAAGGCCATCTGCAGAGCACTGAAGGAAAATTGGGCAAGACATGGAGGTGGACACCAGCGCCTCTACTTCAATGATAAGTCAAAACATTTGACTGAATAGGGATTGGCAGGGTAAAGGGAGGGAAACAAAGTTGCCCCCAAGGCCAAATATTGTAGCAGAGCTTAGTTTTCTCTTGCCTTTATAACAGTACTTTTGCTGCTGTTTTACCTGATCTTTCCACTGCACTTGCCCCTCTCTATAAACTACTGAAAAAGAATGAGGAGCTGAACACAAGATAAGTCTTTTCAACGGGTAGAAGAACTCTTCCACTCAGAATGAGTGCTGATGTACACTGATGGATCTGAAAAGGGAGTTGGGTATGTCATACACATGCTATCTGTCGCTAACAGTAGGCAATTTTAGTTAAAGAATGAAGGACCAGCTCCTCTGTTTGCTATAAAACACTGCCATCGGGACCTGTGCAGTTGCTCTTTTACGATCTTTACAGACCATAAGCCACTAATGGGTCTGTTTAGTGAGACAGATCCTGCCAATGGCTTTAGCCAGAGGGGGCATTAACCCTGTCAGCATATCGGTTGCGCATACTATATAAGGCGGGTAGTGAAAATGCAAATGCTTATGCTTTCAACGGCGTCCCACCCCTTGACACAGTGGCCCAAATAGGTCTACATCCAGAAACTGTGATTTCGTCAGAAAGGCTGTTTAAATTTACTGATGATGGCAAAAAAAAAAAAAAAAAAAAAAAAAAAAATCACACGTGGACAACAAGACAGATGACTGGGAGATGCCAGGCTGGGCAGCAAGAGCTGTTCTTTGCCAAACATCAGCTGGTGTTAAGAGCTCATAATGCTTATGTCCTCTGGCTGTCAAGGATGATCGTTTCTCCTCCAGGGAAGACACGTGACCGAGGAGCTGAATGTTGTCCACCTGGGGACGTCCCTCATGAAAAATTTGCCAAGTAATATGTGAGGTGAATAGGGATGGATACTGTCGTAGAGGAAAACCAAAAGGTACCAGCACCTGTGCCACTTTACCAGTTATAGTGGCCTTGCTTCTGACGCCTGGATTCGATGATCCATTCATAATTAACACGATTTTATGCTTGTTGACTATCATTCGAAGTGGCTTGGAGCATATATCAGGTTAACTATTCGTGACACAGGTACCACAGAGATGCATCTTTGCCATTTATGGATTGCCGGCTACCACTGTAACTTACAATGGACCTACTTTCATAAGTGAGGTTTCCAAAACGTCCCCATTTCCTGTTTCAACACCTGCACACTCCTCCCTCTCACAACGACAGGCTATCCTCCATTATAGATTGTTAATGGGTAGCGGAAAAAAACCCTCATTTGGACCTCCTTCACGCAGAGGCAGGGCAACCAGACGGCAGCTCATCGGATGAGCAAATAATTAGATGGGACCATCATTGCAAGGGATCTTGCAAGAGGGAGGAGCTTCACGGAATTTAACACAGTCGAAGCCCTTCCATGGACTACGGTGTGGTTCGAGTCGGGACGTATCACAATGATGAAGCACCACTTGCTCCATCTACCATGGATGGAGCAAGTGGTGCTAGAATTAGCCCACACCCGGTCTGCTCCTGGATCTGAAAACGCCTCAAGAGGAATTGAAAGATTTTAAAAGGCAACAAGTCGTCATAGTGACTGACCTCTTGAATTAATCAGATTTTTTAACAGAATGATTTATTGTTTTTTCAAGGGAGTCGTTTGGTTCTGTTTCGAGAGGTTAAATTATCATTTTAGAACATGCAAAATATGGAACTCTTTCATATTTGATGATGCTGGACCCATGAATCATTGCGGGGAGAATCTCTGTTTCCACTCCGGTGTCCTTTAATATTGAGATCAACTCCTGTGGCTTCCAACATGGTTTTCACATGATAACACTAAAGTGAATTAGAAAGCATTCAGTGACTTCCAAATCTGCATCCATTTTTCAAATACTTGGTCACGATGCAAATCATGATACATTACACTATCAAGAAAAAATCTGAGCTGGATGACGACATTATACTTGATCACATAAACTGGATTTTAAAAAAAATGCGAGTTTTAAGATTCTAACAAAGATGATGCTACAAAAGAATGATGAAGAATGTGATGGGAAGAAACCAGATGAAAGCAGATGTAAAAGCAAGAGGCTCAGAAAATGAGCAAGCAGATACATTTTCAGACATACCGACACATCAAGCCCTGCCTTGCACACTTAGTATATTCTCAAGTCGCCGACAACAATATTCACTGTGTCAGGCGCACGATCCATAGGCGAGGAATAGGAAGGTTGGTTTCTGTATCTCAGGTTGTGTTGGCACAAAATTCAACAGCCTCGTGTGATTGGTACCGTTTAGAATCCAAGCCGCCTTAAAAACCATCTGGAATACAGTTAGAGATTTGAATAAAAAAAAAAAGGAGCAGATGCAGTCGTTGGCTCAGCGAAATGTGTGACTTTATGGATCGCACAGCTGAAGATGTGCGATCAATCCCTATCTCATTCACGGCAGGATGAAGACACAATAGATTAAACTCCACCAAAGGGTTTTAAAGATCTCGCTGGGTCTGTGCGGGGGCAGTCGGGACGGCCGGAGAGGAAAAAGAAAAACTGCCAGATAAAGTATCAGATGAAAACAACACAAAAATGAAGGGCAAGGAGATAAGTATTGAGAAAAAACGGTAAAGACATAAAGTATGATATGGCATGATAAAGCATCCTAGTGATAGTGATAAAGCATCCTTTTTTAGAAGTTATTGGTGCTTTATTAAAAAGATAAGTGTGGGAGGAGGGAAACATGCCAGGAGGCTGAAAGGAGATGATGGTCATTCAAAATGGAGGCCTGGAAATATGGGATGACTGATCTGCCATCACAGCATTATAAACTAATCTAACAAATTGTGAATGGGAGATTAATATTGGGAAAAGCAGGTTAGGTTGCCTCAACCCTGAATGGATTCGGGAGAGGAAAGAGTACTCTGAATTAAGCAGAGTATTTTTGAAGATAAAAAAAAAAAAATTAAAGTAAGATTAAGTGGTTCCACTTTGCTTCAACATGTTGAAGCTTATAATGATGTCAACTTCAACATGTTGAAGCTTTTAATCACATCGCATTTACTGGGAATCAAAGGGGATATGTTCAATTTGGTCATGTTTTTTGTTGTTGATGGTAGAGCTGCTCAGATGAAGATAGGTTCACAGCATATAGTGCAGAGCTTATGTCCTCAATTTTGTTTTAAACTATTGGAAAGGATGCATTGTAAACTATTCTACCGGGTATGTGAATGTTACTGTTTGCACAGTATGCAAACAGTCACAAACAGTATGATGTGGATTTGCTGGAAAGGTGCATTGATGTTGAATAAAGAAAATATTGGAAATAATTAATGAATCCAGTTGAAAGTCAATTTTTCCATTAATTTTTTTTTTCTTTTACAATAAAAATAATTGAGGAACGGGAACTGAGGGAACCTCCATAGAATTAAATTATCCATTTAATTCTAATTCTATTCCAATAATCTTATGAGTTAAAATAATTTTGACACTAAATTAAATACTGAGAGGCCATTTAAAATATGTTCTTGGTAAATTATAAAAAAATCTATGTATGTATATTTGTGTCTCTGTGTACACAGACAAACACATATGCTGTATATATGTATATGTATATATGTATGACTGTATGAATTATATATGAAATTCTCTTCAGGTCTGAGATGTGTGAATTGGAGCGGATAGTTGTTTGTGTCTATAAGCAGGCCTATGACTGACACCTTACCGGTCCAGGTTAAACTCCGCCTCTCACCCAACGACAACTGGGATTGGCTAACTCTGACCCTAAATCTTCTCAGAATTAGAATTTCATTTACAAGGAATTTTCTGTGGCCTGTTGGTACAAAGGAATAGACGTAAAATTACAAATATGAATAAATATTACAAAAAATAAAGAGTAAAACAAAAGAATTGAATATTCACAAAATAGTAGAAAAAGTGTGTGTGTGAAACCGATAAGGAATCTGTGCAGCTTTTTGTAATGTCATTAATGTCAAATGACATTTGTAATGTCTGGCATTGAATGTGCCAGGTTGCAGTACTGAATACTGCAATATGCAAAAACAGAGACAGGTGACTGAGAGTTACATTAATGTAAAAAATAATGGGACAGGAGTGGGGGACCGGGGTCAATGGCGGTCAGGGTACTTATTAAAGATGGAAAGAAACTGTTCATATTAACTCAACTGCCCTGAAGAAATGTTGCAACATTTTACATGTTTATAGACGCATATTTTGTTCATTTTATACTTGTCAATGAAAAGTGCAGTCATAAATTGAGGAATAAAAATGACCCAGGGTGATATGGCTGATTATTTTTGGGAAATTTTCCGCAGAGATGAAAAAAAGGATGCTTGAGTACAAGCTGTTGAGATAATTTGTGGAACTGGGCCACCCTTTACGAATCAAAATAATAAATAAAGTCAAACTCTAGTATGCAGGCGAAAGCATTTATAAAATGTGCTTTACGTCATAAAAGTCTCAGTAGCACCAACAGTGACTATACATTTTAGCAAAACTGTAGGCTATGAAATTTGAAAACAAACAATATATAAGTTGTATAATTTTTTAACGTCTGATTACATTGCCTTCCTGCCATTGCAGCTTTCACTCATCTCTGAATGTATAATGCAAAGGTATATGGGAAATTTTGTAGTTACCGTGGAGACGAGTAAAAGTGTAAGACCGTTCATGGAATGTTTGTATATTTCTCTATTTTCTTATTTACGACAGCCGTGGAAGAGGAGGAACCACAAAAACAGTCCTGAAAAATATCTGTTGCGTCAGGTCCCGCACATTTCCACCTGATATTCATTTGTTTATTTATTTTTGCATTGCTTGGTTTTAAAAACAGAATTTATCATGGCTCCGGCAAACGTAACACCAACCAACCACCACTGAGAAATTCATATTCTAAAAGATAATTGCTTGGACAAAAAACTGTAACCTGGCAGTTATTAAAACCATTATCATGATGCAACAAAACCTGAATTTAGCCTTGAATGGAAAAATTCCCCTCTTTTTAGCATTCTCATTTCTAGTCCTTGACTACTTCCTAAAAAACCTATTTCAAGTTATCTTGTCCTCTGAATGGAGCAGGAAAGGTGTAGAGGAAAATTGAAACTTCTCTGCTTGGCACTGCATTCCCACTCTGTCAGGTATTGTTGGAATTCTACAACCTTGAAACTTGCTGTACCTCTTCTTCAGTGACAAACACTGCACAATATTTTATAAATGCAAACGTATTCTGTCATATTAAGAAAGGAGTGCGTTGGGGAGAAGGCCCCCTCATTTTTGACCCATTGCAAGAATATTCAAATCTGTGCAAAGCACACTTTTCAATTGTGATGGTGCAAGCAAGCAGGGTTTATTGAAAGCTTAATGTCTCAGGCGCAAAGAGAGAGATGAGAGAAGAAGAAGAGAGAGAGAGACCGAGAGAGAGAGTCATCTCTCGGCTGCTGAAGATGGTTTATCCAGTTTTGGGCATGAGGGCATGACGCATTAGCAAAAAGCCCTGTCAGCTCCAGATAGGCTGATGAAGATTACTGCACCAAGTAATACAACAATTACTGATGTGGCAGCAATTTGTACTCTGGTCTAAAAATCTCTGCATCTCTCATCCGACTGTTTTTGGAGAGGTATCGCTGTCAAGTTCTTGATTTATGATATTAAATATTAATGATGATGTTTTGTTTGATAAATAGACACATAGCAATACACACTGTCATCAGTTACTCTGTTGATATACATACTTTATGGGTTTATTTTTTTTATTCATGGTTCAGCATTCCAAAATAAAATTAAGCCAAGGGTTAGCATTTGAAATTTACTTAGGGTATTTTTCATCTTTACTTAACACTAACATGGTCCGAATGCCATGAAGTAATTTGGATCACATAATACCCAGCTTGGCTACAATAATAAATGTTATAGCTTGTATCTGTGCCTTCTGTGGCTCCCTGTTAGTCAGTGAGACCATAGCAACTTTCAGAGGGCTGAATTCGTTTTTTTTTCTTTCTGTAAGACCCTGTGTGTTATAAATTCGGTTTTAAAGTATACATAGCTTAATCATAATGCAGTAGTTCCATCCTTCTCAATAATTGCAGACTCCATGTCTCAACTTTTGTAAGAAGAATAACAACTTTATCCAAGCCTGTGGCAGACCCATATTCCCCAGAGCATTAGTTATCCAGTCCTCCACATACAGATACCTCATTCAAATATCTTTCATCTTTTAACAACATGAGGTAACATCTATCTATAATTGACCACTGCGATCATGTAATTTATGTCATCACAATAAGTTAACCAACTTTTATGGTGATGATACTTATTTGTTGGACCCTTCTGAGCTTCCCCAGAAGCTACTTTATCTCCGACTCCATTTCAAAAACTACACAACTTCAAGTGCATGACACAGAAAGCCTGTACCAGTGCCAGAAGATACTCAGAGGATGCTGTACCACGAACGCTCCCTCCAGCTAGTCGTTCTGCGCATGTGCACTGCATCTTCGCACTCCCGCCCGCCGTGTCGCCTTGGTAACGGGAAGAGAGGGGGCTCGCGGCCAGAGGGTCTCAGAATAATCGGTTGACCGTTTCTCGTTTTGTTCCTCCTCTTCCGTTAAAAAAAATAAACAAAACGCTTTATTTCTCGGACCGTGACCGGCTCTATTAGACAGACCACGGTGCGCCTGTCTTCCCCTCCCGCGGTGTTTGGAGCGCTGTTGAACGGGAATCGGTGAGTTGTACCTTTAGCGTAACGTAGCTAGCAGCTAACGCGGACCTGCCGCTAGCTGTTAACGTTGATAAGCAGCGTGACTGAGGGGAAACAATGGGGTCGACAGACTGTGATGGAGCCAACCTCGCCTGTTGTGTAAACCCAAATAAGACGTGCTGGGCTTCAAAATGGAGGCATAACGTGTCATTCTTAATTTCCTCCCCGCCCAGGACGACAACATGGATTTTGAGGGAGGAAATAGGTCATTGAATGAAGCAGGAGCATCATTTGACGTGATCAGCTCAAGAGTGCCCACAGTCCTAGCTCAGAATTGGCCTCCCAGTTAAATATGATGGTTTGGATGTCTGAGGATTGCAAAAGGGCAGGCACAGCTGCATCACCACAAAGTGGAGAAAATGAATGTGGCAGCCAGTGGCTCACTGGACTGCGTGATCTGTCTCCCAAGATTGTGGCTGTATTGAATAGAAGTGTGGCAGCTGGCAGATCCCTGTGGACACCCTGCAGGGTGTCCTTAACCTGTTACCATCTGCTTGGACTGGTTGATTCACTCAACTTGCTGATAATCCAGTTTTTCACTTTCCGCTAGCGTCGTCAAGCCCTGTTTTTCTTAAAATTTTCTTTTATTCTCTTTCTCTTGATGGCTCACAAATTCTCTTTAACATCAGCCATTTCTGGGATCTCTGTTGTCACTCCAAGGAATTTGTTAGTCCATGCACTCTTAAATGGCAACTACATTTTATAACCTCTACATAAAAAATACACCGCTCTGCTAAAGAAGAGACTGATCCCAGCCTACACCAGATGCAAATTAACATAGGTCTGAGAGACGTTCAGTTGTAGATGGTATCTTCTCCATAAGACTCTGGGATCTTTAGCATCAATGGTTGCCATCTAAAGGACCAGTAAATCATCACCATCATCTGGTTACTAGTCTAAGTAGAAATGACAGGTACTAATTGGCAGTTAACAGCATGAAGTGCGAACAATTTGTCCTGCAAAACAGGAACAATATATCCATCCATTCAGACACATCGATACACATCTATACATATAAATACGTAAAAGCCTTAAGATACCACAACAATAATTTTCTTCATGTAGAGGCAAGGAGTGCCTCAGTTGCTCCAGTGACCTAAATATTCATGTTGCAAAAAATCATATTTATATCTTACTCTCCTTTCCTCCCCTACACAGACATGTCAGACGTAGTTCCCCCAGAGGTCAGACCCAAACCTGCTGTCCCCGCCAAACCCCCAAATGTTGGGGCTCCTTCACCCTCCAGCCCATTCCCGCCCCAAGGGCCGAGCATTGGCGGAGGTGGTATCTCCAATCCACCTCCAAGTGGA
>CAAKHD010000721.1:103061-116539 GCA_901007705.1 Fistularia tabacaria
TTTCCGACGAAGTCCCCCCAGAGGTAAAACCCAAACCGCCTCCCCCCGCCAAACCCCCAAATGTTGGGGCTCCTTCACCCTCCAGCCCATTCCCGCCCCAAGGGCCGAGCATTGGCGGAGGTGGTATCTCCAATCCACCTCCAAGTGGAATCCCAGTTCCCATAGGGAGTCATGGCCCTGGCCACGGAGGCACACATGGATTGAGTCACAATTTGGGTCACAGTGCAGTCCACGGCGGGAGTCATGCTCCAGCTCACAGTGGGGGGCACGGTCATGGCACCTCAAACACGTCCAGCGCGGGATCTACTCTGCTGGGCTACATTGGTATTGACACCATTATTGAACAGATGAGGAAGAAGACAATGAAGACTGGCTTCGACTTTAACATAATGGTTGTAGGTAAGTGACAAGTGTGTGAATTAAGTGTTGGATGGATTTGACTATGTACACAACAACTTCCTCCAATCCCTCAAAGGTATTGATTATTTATTAGTGTTTTCTCCAAAAATTGACAAATTCTTTATTTTTGGTCTTTGTGAGATGTCACGTTAAATAAATAAAGTATAATTCAATCATGTAAGATTAAAGTTAAGGGGTGACTCAATTTGATAATACAAGGCTACAAGTACAAAGAATGAAGGAAAACTAATATGTTAGAGTTTTCATTTACACTTTCCTATCATGTAGAAAAGTGTGAAACTATGTATTTCTATTTTCAGAAAAGTAAATTAGATGGCAAAATATGGAATCAATCTTTAATGCCGAGCAGGGGAGTTTAAGCTCAATAACGGGTCCAATTTTGGGATAATTTTCTTGTACATTCCTGTTTTCACATTATGTACTTTAAGATAATCCTGTCATTTAAAGTTACTGTTGAACAAAGTTTCTAGTTCTTTGGGGGTTTTCTGGAATTTCATGCTAATTTATCAGGGTTTCGTTTCTTAAGTTTCACATAATTTGTTACAAATGAACCCGTATATACTAGAACACTGCATTGAATTTTTCAACAATGGAACCTTGTGCTTTAAAACAGATCACACTAAAATTAAACTGTTGTTTTTTTAGCCAAATTTGTATGTCTAATTCAAACGGTCAACAATTGACTGTATTCATTGGTCAAAACACCCACTTCCAAGCTTCTCCACTTCTTCCTGTGACAGTGAGCTTTGAGAGTAGAACATCAACATGTGCTTCTTTTGGAAGAAGAAAGTCAAAACCAAAAAAACAGCTAATTATTTAGACACAAAATAACAGGGGAATGTTCCATGCAATTACGATATCTTCAAACAGCGATCCATGTGTTGTTATTTTCCCAATTTTTTTTCATTTCCTCATCCTCTCAGGTCACAGTGGCCTTGGAAAGTCAACTCTGGTGAACACCTTGTTCAAGTCACAGGTGAGCAGGAGGAGTGCAGGTTGGACCCGGGATGACAAGATCCCCAAAACAGTGGAGATTAAATCAGTATCCCATGGTGAGTTCAGCCAGAGTTTCTATTAAGTCTTTGCAGCCACACGTTAATAGAAACCTTAAATTTAACTGAGACAGTAAGGCCGTTTATGAGAGAGGCTCTGATAATTTGTTGTCTTCGAGTTTGCTGTCATCGTGGATCATTATAAAACTGAAAAAATACAATGATGAAAATAGGTAGGGATTTTTCTCTCATCCTTTGCTCTCTGTTAATCAACCTACATTTACCTGGGCAAGTCAGTGATGGAGGAAAGATTGACCACAGATTAACCACTTTTAGCCATTATAAATGGGACAAGATGGGATGGAAAGGATTTAGAAACGTGCAAGCATTTTCCTCTTGAACATAGCTACAACTATATTTCACAGTTATTCAACTACAGAATTATCTTCTGCTCGCAATGAGAGCTATTAACTATATGATACATAATGTATCAAAGATATGTTTAATTAAATCTAACATTACTAAGATGAGACACCTGCCTCCCTTAGGCTTCTCAGGCAGTTTGATATACTTATACAGAAAGTATGGCATTTATATCTCTTCAGTTTGAATTATGACTTGTTTTTTACTGTGAGTGCGACATCGACATAGAGAGCTCATTATTCCAATTATGTCAGTGTAACATGAACGCAGCATATAGGGCAGATGATGTATGTGTATGCTGGAAAGATTAGGCAAGAGTCTTCAAGTTACCTCAGGATGGGGAGGACATCAGGCTCTGAAGTGGCAGAGAGATGGAGATAATTGCACTTTGGGCCAAGGAGAAATTATGAATGTGATGATTTTCTCGCTGTCTCCTGTCATTATAATTATACAGAGCTTTTAATTTTTGCCCAGCATTTGCTTAGTGCCCTTAAAATCTGTATTTTTTTTTTATCTTGTAAGGCAAGCTATCGCAGCATGAGTCTTGTGTATATCACATTATTTAAATGTGATTTAATTTATGTAGTAAAGTAACTAATTCATTTATTTGTTAAATACTGAAACTATCAGTGATGTGTAGCTTTTGGTCAATATATATTTTCTTCTGATAAGTTGGCATAATTGATCAGGCAAAAATAAAATAAATTAATATTGGGTCTGTAAGAAAGACATTAATTAGCTGAAATGTAATGTATACTCTATTGTGGGGAAATTTTTTCTCCACATTTAACCCATCATGGCTGGACCATGAGCAGTTGTCTGCCGGCTGCCAGCGCCAGGGGAGCAGTTAGGGGTTCAGTGTCTTGCTCAACAAGACTTCCAACACAGTAGGAGGAGCGGGGAATCGAACTAGGGAGGTTCAATTCCAAAGACGATCGCTCTATCTCCTGCACTATGACGCCCCTACAGATCAAGGTCCCACCTCGATGTTCTAACTTAAAGCAATTGTTCATACCTGAACGATATTCTGATCATTTAAGCTTGTGAGACTGATAAAGCAGTGACCAATTTTTAATAACTTTTTCCCATTTTTTTCTCATTAGTTTTATTCTAATTTTAGCTGTTTTTGTGTGTGTTTAATGGTGGACAGTGATAGGTCTTCTTTTAATGGATGCTTTTCAAGATAGTGGAGCTGATGTTGGCTGCGGACAGACGGACTCATGCTGCTTTTTTCACTTTCACAGGACAATACAATATAAACTGTAATAGCTTTACAACTATATTCAATAATTGATAAGACCCCTCACCATTATTATAGTGTGAAGACATTTATTGATCGTAATCTGGTACAAGTGGATAAGTAATGCTAATCTGTTACCATTAGGAGGACTTAACCTAGTGTTTGTGAATTCAACCAAAAATAAGCTCTGTTTTAGATAAATAGAATAGTATCAAATAGATCAGTCCTCTTCTCTCAGGATGAAGCAGATGGAAGGAACAGCCTGGCCTGGGTTTTAACAGTATTAACAGTTTGAAATCACTTGACCCTGAAAGGAGCTGAGACCTTAATAGCATTTTAAAGGTCCACATTTTCAGTGGCTTTTATGTCGCTCCCCGGATGATCACAGAGGAGAAGTACGGCTTCACTCCCAGACGTACGGTATAACATCCATTATCCGACAAAATGAAATCCTTCTAATGCAGTTAAATGTTAACGAGCTTCACATCAGCAGCTGTGACTAAGATGACCGTACTTTCCTACTTTGCGTTTGTTTGACAGTTATCGAGGAGGGGGGCGTAAAAATGAAGCTGACAGTTGTTGACACTCCAGGCTTCGGGGACCAAATTAACAATGACAACTGGTATGTACTTGTCCAAGTCCTTCATGTATAAATTGTTGTCTCACACTTTTGTCGCTGGTCACCTTACGAACTTTAAATTAGGCCAGGATCGTAACTTTTTAAAAAGAGTATGCAAATAACTTTCATTTCTTTAAAAATAGCAACTGCTAGACATTAATATGCTGTTTTATATTTTCTCCCACATTTCCCGTTTCCTCCTTTTTTATTGTTCAACTCAGCTTTTGTCTCAAGTTTCCGCCTCTGTATCCGCAGCTGGGAGCCCATTTCCAAGTACATCAACGAGCAGTACGAGAAGTTCCTAAAAGAGGAGGTCACCATCACCAGAAAGAAGCGCATCCCTGACACCAGGGTGCATTGCTGTCTCTATTTCATCTCCCCAACTGGACATTCGTGAGTTAACTTTGTCATGGCTAGAGATGCATTTTTCTGGAACTCATTTATTCATTAAATAACACATATTCTATCAACTTGGCGGGTAAATATTGATGAGCGACAAATTCAAGGAAGGACCAAAATATAGTGTTGTTGGTGGCGAGCAGTTCAGAATAACAGCACATTTGAATGGCAACAGCAATTATGCTGTGCATCAGTTGCTACCTCTGCTTTTGTAGCTGGACCTTTTAAGTATTTTGAAATGTCAGAGTTGTAGATCCATAGTTGTAAATTTGATAAAATGGTTAAACTATAAAAGAACAGCAAAAAATTAATATCACTCAAAGCTGATTGGCTGTTTAAAGAGGTAATTCACTTTTTGTCTGAGGGACTGAGTAGGAGGCAGCTTGTTCAGATGAAGCTGTTACATGGACAATAATAATTCCTCTAGAAGTGTTTCTTCCAAGCACTCTTTGCCACCGTTCGAACTTGCAGCTTTTAGGAATTTGACACGCACCTTTTTTGTACCACTTCACTTTTCTCTGCATGGGTTCATTCAGCATTAAATCATTTGTGCCCACCCACTGGCCTCAACAGAAAGCTGCAGTGTCCTGTGTCCTATCGTGTTGTATTGTATCCTAGCAGCTAGTTACTTAGCAGCACTGTTTTTTTTTTGTTGTTTTTTTGCTGTAACAAATATTCTTCATACTACTTTCTAAAATTCCAAACCCAGTCTTAAATTTAGTATGCTGCTTTATATAACTGGCCCTAATTAGCTCCTGCTGAAAACTGTGCAACTGCTATCACTTGGATAAGCAGACAAAGCCTTTTTGCGTCTTACATTCTTTTCAGACAACGTAATTGTGCCAAACCAAAAGTGAGCCGGAACCGTTTTACACTTCACATGGCAATGTTTTTATAGCTACAGGAAAAAAAATAGTTTGAGACTGGAAACATTACAAATATATCGTCTTGCTTTAATAATAGAGAGCTACGTCGCCATAGTACCCAGTGGATGTTCATTAATTCCTGGTGTGCTCAAACCTCTGCTACACTGCAGGTGCAATTTTTGACCACATTCCAACAGACACTAAGTCGTCAGCAAAATCTTTAATTCATAGGTGTGTTCTGAACAAAACACTGTTTAGGCAATCCTACAATCATGCCTTTTAAGAGGCAGGTGATGAGGATCTGTTGCAAGAACGGTGTGATGAGTGTTCCGGTACATACCTGAAGGAGGACAAAAGACTGTGAAAGAAAGGCAAAAAAGGATTTATGGAGACAGGAGGACATGTGATCGAAGATGCGTGGGAGTGTAATACAGAGAGTATTTCCTCGTCTTCTGGCATCTGAGGAACTGCTTGGCAGTGTCAATAGCTGTCCAGGGATGCCAAGGACGTGGAAAACAAACCTTGCAAATATGTGTAAAAGATGCTCAGGTGGTTGAAAGAGACATGGTATTTCTGCATTGTGAGGGAAAGTCAGTGACGTTGGCAAAAATCTCACTGTTGAGCAGGTTAACAAACACTGATGAATCAAAACAGAATTAGCCTCCTGCCAACAATATGCAGTACCTGTTCTAGATGCCTTCCTCCCCCACTGTTAGTGATTTCAAATGAACAAACAAGGTCCATTATCCCTGTTCCTCTCTCTTAATCCCAATTGTTTTTCATACTGCATTTTCTTGTGTTTAATTTTTGTCATTGTGCTCTGTTCAATAATGGTTGGTAACAGTCTGCGGCAGCTGGATGTGGAGTTCATGAAGCGCTTAAGTCATTCAGTCAACATTATTCCTGTGATCGCCAAGGCGGACACAATGACGTCAGAGGAAAGACAGGAGTTCAAACAGAGGGTGAGCATTTCACCAATGATCCTGTGACATCTCAAAACTGTGGTCTGTATGTAAAATTAAAAAACAGAGCTCGAGCATGAATATCTGTTTTTTGATAAGTTTATTAAGTAGGTCATCCCTGCCTTTGTTTTGTGGTTTAGGTGAGGAAGGAGCTGGAAATGAACGGGATTGAGTTTTATCCCCAGAAGGAGTTTGACGAGGACATGGAGGACAAAAGCGACAATGACAAAATCAGAGTAAGACCTTTGCGTGCAGTCTCATGCACGCTCACACACACAACAAAGAAAAATGTGAGGGTAGCAGGGCATGTTGTATATTGGTGCCAAATAAAAAAAATCCATGTGCAGCTCTTGTTTGCTCGTCAAACCTTGTTGAAATGTCTCTTTCTACAGGAGGCGATGCCTTTTGCTGTGGTGGGGAGTGACAAAGAATATCAAGTGAACGGCAAGCGTGTCTTAGGGAGGAAGACAGCGTGGGGAGTTGTAGAAGGTAAGTGGCATTATCTCTTTATTTCCTGCAGCTGTGCAGTTCATGGTTATTTAGAGCCTAGGAACTCGAGTGAATGGCTGTGACTTCTGAATTCTAATATACTGTCTCTGTTTGCAGTTGAAAATACCAACCATTGTGAATTTGCTCAGCTGAGAGATTTCCTGATCAGGTAAAATTGACCTACTTTTATATTTATTTATTTTCTCTTTTCTTTATAAAAAACACTAAACGCCGCCCTCTGGATGAGTCACTAAATATCAATCAGAAAGGCAAACAATTTGAAAACCAGTTAAATGGATGAACCAGTTACATATAAACTTTTCCTGTCCACACCTGTGTGCGTCTTCTTCTCAGGTCTCACCTACAGGATCTGAAGGAGGTCACTCATAACATTCACTATGAAACCTACCGTGCCAAGAGACTCAACGAAAATGGAGGTTTGCATCCCATACCCTCCACTGACACCCAGGAAAGCAACCTGTGATCAGCTTGTTACAGTAGCGAAAAAAAACACAAGTTCAAACTGAGAGTAAAATTACTGCCATGAAGCCAACATATGAATCCCCCCACAGTATATGACCATTATAGTTATTGTGGCTATCGCTGCATGCTTGGCAAACACTTAAATATGCATTAGTCCATGTAGTTTAACCAATTTTTATTTTATGACTCCAGGTTCGTCGTCTGTTAATTACATAAACACATATTGAACATTTCAATTCCATTTCGAAACTGTCTTCATTCTATCCACAATTAAGGAGACAGTCCCACTTAGTGCCATTAATATAATACCAACTGCCATGGCTTTGCAATTTCATATAGGACAGGCCAAGGAAGTGCCATCTTGTTCAATGTACGAAGCTATTTTGTTCACGTCATTGATACTTTTTTTAAAGTTCATGTTTCAAATGATGTCTGAATTTTGACAAAATGATATTCTCTAATTCTTTTCTGCTGGTGAAAGCAGTCTCATCTAAAAGAGCTGACTGATACTTTAATCATTCTTTGAATTACATTGTGCTTTATTGAAGAAATGTATTTGCCATAACTGCTATTTCAAACTCTTTTGAAAATTGTCTCGTGACATTTCTCAAAATGTTCCTTCATCATGCTAAAATACGTTTGACAGTCGATTCACACATATGTCTGCTATACCAACTGACAGTTGGGCAGAGAAATATGCAGAGCTATCTGTAAACAGAGGAGAAAATAGAAGGGGAAACCTGAGTTTGCCATGAAATTCAGTAATGATTTTCTGTTACGCTTTTTAAAAAACGTTCTACTGCTATTTACCACTTGGTGGCGGTACTTGACCGTAAAATGACAGACTCAGTAGACCATGAAATAAGTCTGAGCCCTCTTTTTTTTCTTTTTTTAGTCCTATCACAATTGTTGATGAGGTTGTGGAAGAGTTTAATGGGGTTATGGCTCAGAGTAACATCGTACAAAGATTTATAGACAAAATCAACAGGGATTTCCACTTTATGTACATTGCTGTCAGATCAGGTCCAAATTTGATATGCACTGGCCCTAAATGCAACTTCTTAATTGCACTACAAATGTGATGTTGAATTTTTGAAAATGCATATATATATATACATATATATATATATAGGCCAACTAAACATTTTATCTATCAAATTGAGTGCAAATATGCCAAAATTTCAATTATTACAGGGCTTTATGTTAATATGAGTTGAATCATCTTTGTAAACATTCATGCAACTTTAATATTCCATGTATTGTCTGCTATGAATTGATGATAGAAGTCTGTGATTTAAGTGCAGTCAAATATTCTGTAGCAGAAATGACAAACGCTATTCCAAAAATATTAATTCTCTGTATCGATGTGTGCATGTTTGTATTCGTATTGCCTGTTTGCGTACAACCAATTCACACATTACTTTAACTGACAACCATTTTTCGATATTTCTAAACGTGTGACGTGTACACAAGCTATATCACAAGGTAGAGAATTTTAACAGCTGAAACTGAAGAACTATTTGTCTCATGGATGAGGTTGATTGATCTTCATCGTAAATTTATTTAATTTCCAATTTACCTAAAGTTGTTGTGACACATTGACATATCAGTTTCTGTTGTACACCAAGTAATTTTACATTAATGTTGTTTTATTTATTGTAATTTATTCTTTATTTAATAAAAGCACATTCCGGTGTTTTTTGATCAGACTTTTTCATATGAGTGATATTGCATATCTGACATATTAACATCGGAAGTATTGAAGTCATCAAAACACTACAAATAATGTTTCGCCTGAATAGTCTGACTTATAACCTCTGTCGTAAAAGCTATAGTGGGATATATTCTGATCAGCATTTACTCAACAATCTGACAAATGCTGGCTTACTGCAAGATATTATGCATGATGGGTTTGTCATGAATGGATGGTCCATGTCATCTGAGGCCTTATATAAAAGACAGCAAACATCAGTGGGCTGTTGGTTTATTTTATTTTTTTTCTTTTAGTACATGTTTTTTTTTGTCTAAGGGCCGGGAGCTCCTCAGCTGCACGACATATTAGTTGGGACAGCAGACAGAACATGACAGAGAAAACTATAATCTGCTTTGAATGTATTGCTAAAAAACGCTATTTGCTCGACTATCTCGACTAAAAGTCAAAACATTCTTGCCGAGTTCCAACACAGACTTGTGTAGAGAATTTACCTAAAGGACTCAAAAAAAATCCAGAGATATATAAGTACACAGATATACAAAATATATAGATAATGTAAGATTTCAATTGGAATGATGGTATTATGCAAAAATTCAAGCAATGACTAAACATGTATACAGGTACTCAGTTTTAGGGGAAAAAAAGAATGATTAAAAAACTACTGGAGCTGTTAAATAACAGACTGATAATTGCACACACTTCAGGTGTGGCTGCCTCTCACTGAAAATATTATTCTCCATCATCGGCAACACTTTGCTCATCATTTCGCTTTCGACCACAATTATCTCTGGCCCCCTGGGGATACCAAAGTACAAAGCTCGCTTTCCCAATGAGTTCATCAAGTCCTTCCTTTTATGCAGCAAATACATTGCTGTCCCAGTGGACCACGCCGTAGTAAATGGCAAAATTCCACCACACTGTCAAAAATGTTCTTGAGGAGCACGTCCTGCGCCTCCAGAGACCTCAGCCATGACCTGAAACTGAGCCTGCTTGCACAATTTGTTTTGTCAGTCTAGATTATTGTTCAGATAAACACCCAGGTAATCAGAGGACTTCGTCATCTCAATGTCCTTTTGCCAAAAAGTTCATCATTGTTTGGGAGAAGTCTTTACTTTTGTGGGAATTCCCCACCATCTCTTTAATTTTCCTTCCATTAATCTAGAAGTAGTTGAGCTGCCACCGGACCACATTGTCCCGGACCAGTCATCTGCTCTCTCGAAGGCCGACAGTTGTAGTCATTAGAGAACGCCCGCCATTGGAGTGTGGGTTTGTTGTGAAAGAAATCCTCATGTTAAAAGAACAAATTCAGAGCTGTTACCAGAGGAACCACTTCAAACGACTTTGTTGGACACACAGTCCTTTGTCCTTGAATACTTTGTATCTACAATAAAGAATGTGTGGTGGAGGACCACCCTTGCATACTTAGGCTTTTCCCTGGAGCATGGTTCGCAATGATGATACAATTTAATAAAGGCCCTTATAGTACTTCCCAGCATCCTCAGATGAGTAACAGCTCTCTGTTGCAGGGAAGGTAATTCTGTCACCCAGGCTGATTGGTAGTTTGGTAGGCAAACTTAAGTGGGTCTTCTGAAGGGCTGGCCAGAGGGTGAGAATCCACAGCTGTTCACCAGGTGTGATGCACGAGCCTGTTGCTGTGAAGGTCCCTTTTAAACCAAGTTTTGGGCAGAGGTGCCACACAGGTTATATTCTGCCGCTGTGGCGCACTCCTCAGCTTCAAGCTCAGCTTGAACTTATTTTCAAATCACTCATGCAGCTGCTCTGCACAGGACTGGAGCTGATGCCATTATAAAATGCTACATTTCTCTCTGGTCTTCCTTAACTCATTCCTATCCATAACTTATATAAGGAACAAGTTGCAGCTATGTGTTTTTGGGTGTGGGTGGGGCAATTGGGGGATATTGGTTGGTGGAAGGACCAAAGGAGATGAGGGGGAGGTGAGTTTGAGCTTTATGTTGAAGGTGGAGAGTTTGCTGAATTGAGGGTATAGGTAGGGCTGATTACAGGGAATGCAGATGAAGGAGGTTATAACAGCTGGGGCTTGGTTGGGGTAAGAGCAGGTGCCTGTCAGATCTGGCACCCACAGATTCAGATCATTAACGCATGCTGATAGTGGCTGAAGTGTTTTTTTTCCCTCTGTGACTGTTCCCCATCTTCCTCCTGAAGCTCAGTTCCTTCACTTATTTGAACCTCTTGCATCTTCTTAGCTGCCTCAGAATAGACTCAATCTTCTCCATAGTTTTTGGCCTAAAAAGTTGTTGTTTTTTTCTTGGAGATAGCTCAGATGTCAGGATATATCCACGTTTTGTTACTGGACAACACTATATGGTAATGGTGGGAAACAAATGTAGTTGGTTTTACAGAGTGTAAGGCCACTCTCTCCCTGCTCTACCCAGATCAGTCCTTCATGGCCACATCTGTCTCTTTCAACTCTCATTTCACTGGGCAGGTGAAAACAAGTGGCCTGTGAACAAGAGATTTGCCCGTCAGAGTGAAGGACATGCAACACTATAAAAAAACAAACACAAAATGACATTCATACATAAATATTCAACTTGTCTGCTGGGTCTCCAGTATCCAGTCTAGACAGAATGCCATGACTTTGCTGTACCAATATAAGTGGAAGCTGAAGAACTCAAGTACTAAGATACTTATGAGCCATACTATGGCAAGAGACAATAAGATTTTCCTTCAAGTATATAATAGAAGAGCAGAGATGGAGGTAAATGGTCTCCACTTATATGTCTCTCTCATCACTTAGCAGTTTCAAAGCACTTTACTCTGGATTACATTCACACACACACTTGAATGTGTGAAAGCAGCCAAGCAGTCTTACCAGACCACTGGGAAAAACTGGGAGTTCAGTGTCTTACCCAAGAACAACAGCATACAGACAGGAAAAGCTAGGAATTGACCCGCCATCCTTCTGATTGGAGGGACTTCCCCTCTACCAAATGAGCTATAACCGGCCTCAGGTGGCTAAGGAATTAGTGAATATCTATACTGCTGTCCTTTTTCAAGGTGAGAGAGTCTGAGGGTATGGCAGGGCTATCCACCATCAGACGCGAAGGTTTAATCAGCTGTGGCTACAACCTACTCTTTGACCTAGATCCCTACCGAACAAAGATGCCAACTTTGCTCATCTAACCCACCAGACTTAACCCAAGACAGTCATAATTGTGGACTTGTGCATTAAAGCTCCATTGGACTCAAAGTGAAATCTGTGGGTGGATTTATAGCCATTCTGGAAACTGAAGTAGAACCTTTGACTGAACCAGCCTGAAATTTTCCACAATTGCATCATGGTACAAACCAGGATTTTAAAATCATTGCTGAAGTATTGCTAAAGAATATTTAGAAGTACAGCTACATACTGGATGATACTGTTTATCATCTTCTGTCATTCTATGCCAAGAGGATACAAAAAGTTGGGCGAAGAACATTCTCACAGCTGCCAAAGAAGGGCGAATAGAACAGCACAGCATCAGGAAAGCTTTGCAATCCTGTGACTATCCTGATTGGGCATTTGTCAAAACAGAAAAGGGACGGGAGATGCAAACCCTTCCTGCCCTCGGTCATCATGGGGAACGTGAGGTCGTTGGCCAACAAGTCAGACGAGCTGGCAGCCCTCATCAACAGCCAGCATGTCTACAGGGAATGTAGCATGCTGTGCTTCACAGAGACCTGGCTTCAGGTGAACATTCCGGACAGCGCCGTCGACCTGCCCGGCTGGGGGAGAGGAGAGGAGGGCTTGCCGTCTATGTCAACAGCAAATGGTACAACCCCGATCAGATCACCGTGAAGGTCTTTGTGTGCACCCCCGATGTGGAACTCATAGCGGTAGGATTTGCCCCCTACTATCTCCCGTGTGAGTTTTCACACATCATTGTAGTGCTCGCCTACGTTCCCGCGTCTGCGGCCGCAGCCAGCGCCGCCATCCACTCCGCGATCGCGGACCTGCAGAAGCGTCGCCCCAGCGCCCTCATCTTGATCAACGGGGACTTCAACCATGTCCCTCCCACTCACTTTCTCCTCACCTTCACCCAGTATGTAGACTGTGCAACGAGATGAAATAAAACCCTGGACGTCCTGCATGCCAATGTGAGGGATGCCTACAACTTTTCCCCTCTTCCCCCTCTGGGCAATTCGGACCACAACCTGGTACTCCTGGCCACCACCTATAAACCAATGGTGAAGAGGCAGGCGGCCAGTCCACGGTCTGCGAAGAACTGGTCCAAAGCCACAGAGGAGGCATTACAGGAGTGCTTCGATATCACAGACTGGAGACTTTTCGAAAAGGACTTCGGTAATGACATCAAGGGCCTCTCTCGTTGTAACAGACTACATTAACTTCTGTGAGGACAACATAGTCCCATCCAAGAAGGTCCGTTGTTTCAGCAACAACAAGCCATGGATTAATAAGAACATCAAAGGCCTTCTCAACCGGACGAAGAGAGCCTTCATGGCTAAGGACCATCAGAGCCTTAGGGCTTTCCAGAAGGAACTGAGGAGGAAGCTGAGGGAGGCAAAACTCAACTTTAAGGAGAAGGATGAGTCCAGGATGAAGCAGAACGAAACAAAAGAGGTTTGGAGGGAGGTGAGGAAGATGACAGGCTGTGGGAAAACCACGCCTGGAGTCAAAGGCGGCCCTGAATTTGCCACAGAGCTGAACCTTTTCTTCAACAGGTTTGACACCCCTGTGTGCTCTGATGGTGGATCTGGGCCCCCATCCCCCACCTCCTCACCCTCTCACACCTCTGCTGTCGGCTCTGCTCCATCCCCCATCAACACCTTGCCTCCCGCCCCCCCTCCCTCGGCCCACCAGCAGCCTCTAAGGCCAGCTACCCCCCCCC
>CAAKHD010000722.1:7114-21078 GCA_901007705.1 Fistularia tabacaria
TGTGTGTGTGTGTGTGTGTGTGTGTGTGTGTGTGTGTGTGTGTGTGTGTGTGTGTGTGTGTGTGTCAGAGGGTCACCATGGGAAGCTGACGGAGAAGCTCCAGCAGAGCGTCCTCACCCCGCCCAGACAGCAGCCGCACGCCTGGGAGTCAATGATGGGCAGCGTTGTCCGCGGGTCGGACACGCTGTGGCACCAAGGACATCTGCAGGAGGAGCGTGATGGGCGCCTCAAGGTGAGAAGAAGTTAAGAGAGAATTAGAGGTCCATACAAGCAAATTAGATTTGTGTGTTTCCAGGATCTCATGTGTGAACACGATGTGACTTGCAGCTTCTTCCATCTGATCTTCTTCTTCTTCTTCTGGCTGCATCTTCTGTTTCCTCTCCTCTCACACCAACTATGTCCTCCTTCCTTCCTTCCATAAACCTCCTCTCTGGTCCTCCTCTAGACCTCCAATTTCAGCATCCTTCTACCCAGCCATAGCTTCATCATCCCTTCTCTGTCCCTGTCAAAACCATCTCAGTCGGACTTTATCTCCAGAACATCTCAGGCATGTTGTCCCTCTGATGGACTCCCTCTCGATCCTCTCCATCCTCCTTGCACCCAAAAAGGAACATCCACATCTTCATAGCTGCCACCTGTCTTCTACTTAGTGTCTCCAAACCAGACAACATGGCTGCTTTCACCTCCACCTTCTCCACCGTTCCTTCCAAAGGCTCCTTCACGGTTCTGGTGATGGAGGGGGGTTGAGCTGGCTGATGGATGGCTTGGGGAGAAGATTGGTGAGATAGGAGGATATTGAGGGCCTTCTGGTTGAGGAGGTGAAGTTTGTACTGAAGCGGTACCAGACAGGGAGCCAGTGGCGCTCTCTGAAGATGGGGCTGATGTTGCCTCCTGAGCAGGTGGAGCTGAGCTGTCTACATATGTTGTTCTTGGAGGTCAGTTGAAGAAGGGCCACTGAGGATGCCATCACAGTCGTCAAGTCTGGAAGCTATGAAGAGGTGAACGAGTATTTCTGTATGGTAGCTTGCAAGCATGCTAGTTGACTAGCAGTCAGCTGACAATGGGGAACAGAGTAGACTCAATCGAAACAACCAGTTAAGTTAATCTTGGTTCCAGCACTGCCACGTGGACGCCGGACTTAAGCTCCGCCCCCTTCAGAAGCTCTCTGCGCTGCGTGAAGTATGTTCGAGTTCACAATGTGCTGGTCTTCAGCTCCTCCCCCTTCAGAGGATCTCTGCGTTATGTGAAGTATGTTCTAGTTCACAACGTGCCGGTCTTAAGCTCCGCCCCCTTCATACGGACAGTTAAAGAGCATAGAAAACACCTTGATGTGGTCTTCTGGTTCATGTTCAGTACAGACTGTGGGCCCCGGCTGGTTTCATTGTCTGTTTTTTCTGTATCTCCAGGGTCCAATGGTGGAGGCCTCCATCTACCCAGACCTTCATCGGGTAGAAGAACAGTTCCCTGTCAGGGTCAAACACGTGTGGACTCCTGCTGAGGTAGAACATCCCTTAGTCATCATTGTCTTGTTTTTCAAGTGATCCAGTGCTGTGTTAACAAAATTCCCCTTTTCTTCCAGCTGTCTCTGCGGCCTTTGAAAGGAAAGGCCGACTTCAGGGTGGACGGAGAAACCTTGGAAGAAGCTTTGACCAGAATCAATGCCAGCATTGGCGATGTCCCGCGTCTCCCCAGCTTCTCTCCAGGTACAGTTCTATCTATCTTTCAGTTACTCTGATCATCGCCTGATCCTCTTATCCGTGGCCCCAGGAGGCCTGTGTCTGGCGGAGTACATGGATGGCAAGTACTACCGAGCGCGACTCCTCGAGTCCTCCAACCCGGATCACAACATGTTCCTGGTCCAGCACGTCGACTTCTGCTCAGATAACACCCTGCCCCTCAGCAAGTAAGGGCTTCAGAACCTCCACCCAGGTTCAAACCACATCCTCATGGAGTTACCCTGATGTCCAGTGTAGGTGGAGGCAATGGACAATCCAACCTTGTCTTCCAGGAATGATCTCCATGACGTCCTGTACTTCCCACTCTGATGTATTATTGTCCGTCTGGTGGAATTCTGAGAAGGTTACAGGGTGAATGAAGAGTGAGAGGCTGAACGTCCATCATATCTTGAAGCCACGAAGGTCTGACTCAAAGGTCCTCCACTCTCTTCCTGTCAGGCTGCGTCAGATGCCTCCTGAGCTGCTGAAGTTCCCCTTCCAGGCGCAAAAGTTCCATGTCGCCCCCAGCGCCAGAATCCTACCGAGACCTGCTGCCCTACTGGCCCGAGTGGAGCGTGAAGGCCGTGACAGTCATGAGGGACCTTCGGCAATGCAACATCTTTCCCTCTGTCATGGTAAATTGGAGTATCTTTAAATCTCCAAATGAACTGTTTCTTTTTTTTATTCCATCAATGTCCTGACCAGCTCCTCATCCATTCAGGCCCTGGAGCCAGAGCTCGCACTGCAGCTGCACAACCAGGACAGGGGGCCGGTCCACCTGCCCCTGGTGGAGACGGGCCAGGCAGAGCTGGACTGTGATACCTCCTCAGCAAACCAGCTACATCAGGTTTCAACTTGGACCACCACTGGCTTGGAAGAACCAGGTCATCATTAGTCATGGTGGGGAGGTCCACCTTGTGCCCAACAGGTTTCTGCTGCATGAGGTTCAGAGTTTAAGAATGGTCAATAATCCATTAGATGTCCTCCGTTTGGTTGCTTTCGGAGTGAAATCACATTCATAATCTTGAGGTTGGTGTTGTGAGGAGAAGACTAGGTTCTGGTTTTGTTTTATACCTGGATTAAAGTCCAGTACCCTTGAGGATCTGCTGCTTGAGCTGGTCCAATAAGCAGTTTGAGGGAATGTCGAGTTGGAGCTGAGAAGCTAATTTAGTCCTGGAGTTAACCCCCAAAACCCTCCACCATGTTCCTAACGATACATTTTTGCCGGCAACCGGACCCGACCAATCTGGTATTCCCCCAGGTCAGACCTCGGGTTCTGCTCCAGGAGCAACGTTCTTATCCTTGTAGAAGCTTGTCGTTTTCTGAAGTTGTGTTGTTTCTGGCCACCGCCACTTTGTCTCCTTTAAAATCAGCCGACTGGAAACCGGCTTATTAAAAAGTCTTCCGGTCTTAATCTCCTTGTCCACGTCCCTTTCGTCTGAACTCTACGCAGGAGCTCCACAAGCAGATTCACAAAAATAGACCAAAAAACCTTAATCCGGACAACAATAATATTAAAAAGGTCATATTTATTAAAAAATATACAATCGGTTGAGAAAAATAAATATGAACGTCACATTTTTACAAACAGATGTTCGCAGTCCATCGGAAGATGAGTTCCCTAAAATGGTCTGGTGCCCTTAGTGTTGTAAGAAAATAGTCCTCAAGGGACCGAAAGGAATTTAAAAGAAATAAATAAAAGCCTGTGAACACAGTAAAAATTGTAAACACAAATTGGGACTGGGGCTGGATCTGAGGAGAGCTCTTGAGGATGTGAGCCGGTTCTGAAGAACCAGGATCAGTAGTCTCCTCCCAGGCTGGAGTCTTTGGAGTCATCATGCTGACCCGGCGCCGGTATGCCCTCACAGCCGGTTGTCCAGAATGACGTTGCCGTCTTTGTCCTTGAGCCGGAGGCGCCCGGTGGGGTAGCGGGTCTCCTGCCTGCCGTCGGAGAAGACCGTCTTCACCGTGCCGTCCGGGTACTCCCTCCTCTTGTAGTCGGCCGTGTGGACCTCCTTCTGCCCCGTGTTGAAGTGGATCTCCTTGGTGCCGTCCCTGAGACAGAGGTGGACGTGAGAACAGTTTGGGGACGGCCATACCCTCAGAGGGAGCAGGACACGTACAAGTTGACCTGCACCACCGTCCCGTCCGTCCATACGCTCTCCTCCTTGCCGTCCGGAAACAGGGTCTTCACCGTCTGATCTGGGAAGGTGATCTCCTTGCGGCCGTCAGGGAACTGCTTCTCTGGGGATCGAAGATGGGCAGAGCTGTATGCTTCCGATCACTGCCTCTCTGAACTGTTGAGGAGGTGATCGACCTCCCTCCCTTATAAATACCTCCTTGGACCAACTTACCAATCTGATTGTTGGGGAAGTGCAGGACCTCCATGCCATCGGGGAAGGTGATGTGTGTCGTCTGAGCCTCGGCGTAGAAGTAGATCTGAGGAGAGAGAATCCATGAAGAACCTGGAATGGATGTCACCTCTCTAGCTCTCTGGTTGGAATCCCTGACAGATGTCCTCTAAGACCTCACAGGTTCATTACTCAGTTTGCTGGCTTTAATAGAAACAAGAGCTGAGGTCGGAGATGGACCTCAGACACAGGGTTGAAACATCAGGAGATGTTCCACACCCATCCCATCCCTTCAGCTCCGGTGATCATCTCACCACTCTCTGGTCGGGCGTGATCTGCTTGGTGTCTCCATTGAAGAAGGTGACTTTGACGTTCTGTCCGTTGGCTGAAACCTCCTTTCTGGTCCCGTTGGGGAAGACGACCAGACGCTCACCACCTGCCAGGACCTTCTCCACCTGGAGTGGAAACACCCAGGCTCAGAAACCAAAGAGCAGCAGACTGTAGGAGACCCTTCCAGCCTGAACGTCGTTCCTCACCTTCCCATCGGGATGTTTGATCACCTCCTCAGCAGCAACTGGCTCTTGGACCTCAGCGCTTGCTGGATCCTTCGGCGGGAAATCGCTTGTCTGTAACGAGAAGGTCAAGGAACCAGCTGAAGCAAATGTAGACTAGCTCTTTCCCCTCCAGGTTATAAGAGATTGCAGCTTCTCATTGGTTGCATCTCGTAATTCCAAGTTCTTTGTGGTCCTACACTAATGGCTTCAGATGTGGCCTCTGGAACAAACGTCCTGCATTGTTCTTCCAGATGACTGAGAACAGCATGGGAGTCTTACTGGAGAGCAGCCACGTGGGGGTTCGTGGGTCAGCGTATCTCTGTGGTTCCTCCAGGCAGGAGCAGCCTTTTCCTCCTTGCTGCCAGGCCCCAGGGGAGGCGAGCCGCCCGGCACAGAGGGCTTCCTCAGGCTACTTTTGATCCCTGCTGGCAACCAGACAAGGGATCATCTCAACTAATGAATCTGGAAGGAGAACAGCTGATGAATTCCGCCCTTTTGAACTTCGGTGACCCCCCCCCCCCCCCCACCCAGCTCCAAAAATCCCCTTAACTTCTGATGAATGAGTTATAATTAGTCCCATTTAAGATATTTGGTTTAAGGCCTTGATTTCCAGCCAGGCTTTGGATCGCCATCAAAATGCTGATTTCAGCGGTTCCTGTTTTCTCTTTGTGGCCCCGATGAACTTCTCCAGAGCATGGTGGAGCATGGTCTCGAAGATCTAAGCCCGAAGGGGTTGATGTTTAGACGGTCAAAGCACATCTGAACCACGAGGCCTGTAACTCCTCCCCCATCCCCTATATAACGCAACATTCCAGGTCTGGGGCAGTGACCTTCACCTGTACCTGCTGGCGCCTCCCTGCAGGAGGCTCTTGTGGCTGCGGCCGAGCTTTGTGGGGGGCTGATGCTGGTTCCCCCTCTGGAGTCCAGAGGGCTCTGTCAACGGGATCAGACACAACGGGAGGTTTATATCCAGAGCCCCTGAGGACTTCTACTTCCATTCCAGACCTTCTTACCGCAAATTTCACTCCTTTGGTCACAGGTGACATGTCTTTGTGCTCTCGGTCCTTCTCCACCTCCAACGAGCTCTTCCTCAGGGCGCTCAGGCGGAGCTTCTCCAACACACGGATCTCAAAGGGGAAGTGAGAAATGGATCAAACCCGTTCTTGAACCAGGGACGTGAAATGAACAACATGGCCCACCACAACATCCATCACAAGAAGAGCCACTTTCGGACAGAAGTTCTAAGAACCATCCAGCTCCAATATGGTTCCAAGATGTAGCCTCCTCCAGGGGAACTCTTTAGCTTTGGTAAGGGACCAGCTAGGGATTGGTGTGACGTACACCTTAAGCCAAACATCGAAGAAGAAAAAGAGGAAGACAACATGGAGGTGGAAGCTGCCATAGCACTTATGGAATAATAACCATGGACTGTCAGATGGCCTGAAGTGTTTTTATCTTCTCACTGCACTGTGAAGAACCACATTAGCTGTTAGCTAACTCCACACTTGTTCCTGTCCAAAATGTTGATGTTCCTCTGCGAGCCCTGGAAACCTCTTTGAGGCGCAGCAGGCCAGAAGAAGAGCTCAGACCTCTACATCGCTCCATTTCCTACCAGTTCTGACCATTATGTTGCAAGAAAACATCTGACCAGTGACCACCACAGGTTTTTAAAAGTGGTGCAGTCCACAGGAAGTATCTGCCAGTGGGTGTGGCTTATGAGTTCCACCAAGCACCTATGAGTTGCTATGGAACTGTCAAAAGACCCTGCCTCAAGAGTAGGAGCTAAGATGGTTCTTGGAAGGTCTGGTCATGGCTCCCTGGTTCCTCTGCTCTTCGAATACACTAAAAAACGGTCTTGTTCCTGAGAAGGTTCAAGGAACCGCAAGAAGTTCGGACAGCGAGAAAGGGGGCTGAAGATCTCGGCGGTACCTCGTCCCGCAGAGAAACATTCTCCTGGCTGAGGGAGTCAATCTGCTGTCGCAGGCGGCTGTGAGTGGACGACCAGCGGCTCTCCTTCTTCTTGGTCTCCTCCTGCAGGAGGCTCAGCTGCTGCTTCAGCGCCTGGAGGGGAGGAGTAGCAGGAAAAGGTGCTCGGATCCAGAAGAAACCAAGACATAAACTGAAGGTGCGTTTGTGTGTGCGATACCTGGATCTCCTCCCTCTCCTTCTTGTCTGGCAGGGCTCTGGTAGCCACGACATGCTTCTCAAACACCTTGCGCTCCTTCTGCAGCTTCCTCGTCTCCTCCTTCTTGTACTCCTCGAAAGTGGCCCGCTCCTCCACTCTGGTCTGCTCCAACTCCAGGCGCTCCTTCCTTTTGGAAACCCCGCCAAAACAAGAGATGGTGACTCTGATGCAGTCTAACCGGAACAGGGTCCACGGGGTCCCCCGTCTCCAAAGTCACCTGAGGTTCTCGCGCTGGGTCTCGTTCTCCTGCCTGAGCTTCGCCAGCGCCGCGTTCTCCTTCTTGAAGCGCTCGATCTCGATCTCCAGCTCCGCTAGGCGCACCCTCAGCAGGCGGGACTGGGCTTGCTGGCCTGCAGGGGGCGCACACACCGACAGGAAGGCTTGAGAAGGGGTTACCTGGATCCAGGATCAGGATTTGGAGCCAGATCGTTGGATTCTGGACTTCAGGAACAAAGCAAGCGGCTTCAACCAACTAAAGCTGGATGAAGAACGAAGTGACTGTCTCTTGTTTCAGCGCCGATCTTTTGGTGAACCTCCTGCATGTGTGTGGACTGTAGGAGGAACCCGAGGATCCCCATGCAGACACGGTGAGAACATGGAGACTCCACACAGGAAGGGCTCCTGTTGGAATCCAACTCCAAACCTTCTCGCCGTGAGAGGGCGGAGCTAAGCACTATACCGCCTGCTTTTTATGTTAATGTCCAACATGTGACGAAGGTCCACCTACCTGACTCCTCCTGGGCCTTCATGCAGTCAGGAGGAGCAGAGGAAACAGCTGGAGGCGGAGGAGGTCTCTTCTGGAGCTTCGGCTTCAGCGAGGGGAATAGTCTGGTCATGAGCTGGGAGGCCGGAGGAGATCCTGGATCTCCGTTGTTGGAACCGCAGAACCGCTCGTCTGCGGATTTACTCAGCGCCACCTTCCTCACCAGCGCCACCTCCGGCTTCCTGCGGTCCTCCTCCTCCGTCAGGACTTCGTCGGCTGCAGCTCCGTCGTCGTCCTCCACATCGTCCCACGTGTCGTCGTCGTCGAACATGACTCTGTCCTGCCGCCCCTCGTCGACCAGCGTGGAGTCTTCTCCGCTGCTGAGGTTGCTCTCTTCTTCTTCTTCTTCTTCTTCTTCTTCTTCTTCTTCTTCTTCTTGTTGCTCCACGTGGCCTCCCTGATAGGACCGAACGTTGTATGGCTGGTGAGAAGAAGCTGGGAAGCAGAGGCTGCTGGGGAACAACGGCTGAACCGCAACTTCCTGCTCCTCAGCTTCAGACCGCTCCTCTTCCTCCACCTGCTCGGCAGGATTGTCTTTCACGGTCTGGGCCAACCCCAGGTTCACCGAGCCACCGCTGCACCGCCGCTCCTCGCCAGAGGAGGCGCTCTTGATAGGGGTGGAGGACAGACGCCTCTGGTGGAGGACTTTGGCTCCATGAAGCCTCCGGCTCTGGTGGTCCATCTGGAGAACCTACGGGTAAAGAGCATCTCTGAGCATCTGATCAGAAAGACCTCCAGATTAAATGAACTGCGTTCTGTCGAGCCCAGGGGTCTCGTGAAGCCTCGTCCTGGACCTTCTCCCACCATGACTGACTGACAACGGACCTTGATGACGAAGGAGGAGTCCGAGGAGAAGGACAGCTCCTCGGCCGCTTGCTCAAGCAGCTCGAACTCCTTCAGCTCCATGTTCTCCACCTGCCGCTCGCACGTCCAGCTGTGGATCCTCTCCTGGAACGAGTCCTGAGCCTGAGGAGCATCTCCTTCCTTTGAACCCCCTCCTGGCAGCTCCGCTTTGAAGCCGCTCCTTGGTTCTCTGGCAGGTTCTCCGCTCCCCGCCTGCAGGGTGCCCGGCCGGGGATGCTCGTTGGAAGGTACCGTCGCTCCCCTCCGGTCCCTCTGCTCCTCCTCCTCTCCGGTTCCTCCTGAGACCCTCCTGCTCTCGACCCTGAGGTCCAGGGCTGGAGAGCCGGAGCTCTGCGGCCGATGCTCCTTGCCGAGCACGGCGGTTTTGCGCTGGACGGGGAGTCGCTTGGTTCCTGCCCTCCGGGCGGCTGAGGGCTCAGAGTTGCTCCTGGAGGTCACCCTGGCCTGGGGTCGGGGCTTGGGCTCCTTCTGATCCTCAACCTTTGGGCCAGAGGTCCTGCGGTGGTTGGTGAACCTGGAGAGACCCTCCCCGCGCCTCAGGAAGGGCCTCTTAGGAGGACCCTGGGCAGCTTCACCTCCCCCTGGACTCTGGGAGGAGAAGACACACGGAGCTAAACGTGAAGAGGCGGTCAGTGAGTCCAGGCCTTCCTGGAGAGAACATGGTGGAGACACAGCTTCTCCTGCGGACCCGGAGACGAGAACGTTTGTCTCTGACCTGTGGTGTCCGAGCAGATTTCAGCCTCTCCTCCTCCAGCCTCAGCTGCTCTTCCAGCAGCTCCTCGAACGTCTTCTTCTTACCCCCGATGCCTGGTTTGATGGGTCTGGAGTACGGACGAGAACATCAAGCACTCCACACGACAGGCAGGTGGAACATCCCAGAAGAGTCAAACTCACCTGTCCTGGAGCACTGGCTCTCCTCTGGATGAAGAAACATCAACATCTGGCAACACCAGGTCCGGGCTCTGCTCCGGTGGGTCTCCTGCAGAGACCGGGGGCCAGAAGACTTTCAGTTATCTTCTCAAAGCGGAGATGGATGTGACGCCAGCAAACAGGAGCGCTTTTTCGTTGAAGATGGGGGACCTCCCAGATGTTTGAGATGTTTCAGAAGCTATGCAATGACCTCACTTCCTGCTTCCTGACGGCTGATTCTGTACCTGAACTTTCACTCTCAGAAGAAGAATAACGGCCTCACCTTCCTCCTCCTCCTCCTCCTCCTCTTCTTCCGCCCATGGCAGGAACTTCCGGCGTCCTGACGTCTCAGATGTTTCCGGCTCTCCTGATCGGTCGCTGTCTGAGCGGCGCCGGGATCCGTTGGGGGCTTCCAGGAGCTGCTTCTGCAGAAGGAGGTGCTCCCACGTCCTCAGCTGCGTACACACACACACACACACACACACAATCTAATTATCTGTTCTACAGGTTCATGTGAGTTGAGATGGATTACATGACTCCTCCTCAGACCTGGACCTCCTCAAACCCACCCTCACGGCAGCAGGTTTAAAGGGCCTGCAGACGTGAAGAGGCTTCAGGAGAAAACACTAATAATAGCCAGGTGTGTGTGTGTGTGTGTGTGTGTGTGTGTGTGTTTGTGAGCTAATGTGCTGAGACTGGGGGGGGGGGATTTAACCCGACAGTGAGATAATCACTTCACTTTTCTGCGCCAGTCGTGTCGGGACCCACCACCTTCTTCTTCTTCTTCTTCTTCTGACGCCACGCCTGCTGGACAAACGTGTAAAGGAGCTCCTGGTAGCTCATTCATTCATTCATTCACTCACTCATTAACTCATTCATGCTGCTTATCCTGCACTCAGGGTCCAACTTGGGCTGGTCAATCCCAAACAGAGTCAATCATTCACCCTGTCATTCACACATCATATGGAGACATGCAGCCGGTCACCCTCTCATTCACATGTCGTACAGAGGCGAACATCCATTCACCCTCTCATCCTCACATAGAGACGTGCAACTATTCACTCATTCACATATCACATGGAGACATGCAGCATTCCATCCTATCATCCACAGCTCATCAAGAGACATCCATTCACCCTCTCATTCACATGTCCAATAGAGACGCGCAACCATTCAAACATCCTGTAGAGACACAGAACCATTCACCCTCTCATTCACCCGCATTTAGAGACATATCGCAATTCACCCTGTCATCAAGAGACATCCATTCACCCTCTTGATCACGCATAGATATACAACTATTCACTCATTCACCTATCATATGGACACCTGCAACTTTCACCCCGTCATTCACACGTCACATAGAGACGACCTTTCACAGGTCCTGGAGACATACAACATTCACCCTGTCATTCAAACACTATTTGGAGAGTTATTCACTCATTTACATATCACCTGGAGACATTCAAGCTTTCACCCTCTCATTCACACACATGGAGACATGCAGCATTTCAACCCTGTCATCCACAGCTCATCAAGAGACATCCATTCACCCTCTTCATCATAGACCTACAACTATTCACTCATTCACCTATCAAGGAGACCTGCAACATTCACCCTGTCATCCACAGGTCACATAGAGACATCCAATCACGGTGGAAGACACGGGGAGAACCTGGAGGCCCCCCACCCCCGGGAGTCCTTCTGGCCGAGGTCCTCACCGGCGCAACCCGTCCCAAAGCCCCGTCTTAGCTAAAGCCGTCGGAGGAGGTTAAGTGGATGTCTGGCGGCTCTCGGTTACCCCGGCGACCGGCTGACCGGCGGCGGGCGAGAACTGCAGAAGGTCCCGGTGGAGGACGCGGGGCTCACCTGGTCCCGCTGGAGCTCCGGGAGGTCCTTCTCCATCCCGCCGGTCGCCGCATCCGCGCAGCTGCTGTCCACCGAGGCGGCCAGCGGGGCGAACCCGGATGAGAACGACTCGAACCCGGGTTCCGCGTCTGCGGCCGCGGTACAGGAGGGCCGGAGGAACCCCGCGAGATCCGGCCACGGGTGGAGGATGACGCCGGCTCTGGCGCTGCTCGGCATCCAGCGAGCCAGGAAGTCCGCCTGGGAGCACCGGGGTCCGGCGGGGGAGGACATCCCGGAACCGAGACCGCTAATCCGGGATTTGCACGGCGGATTACCGCGCACGGCTGCAGCGGCTATTCATAGCGGCGACAACGGCGACGGTTTTTTTTTTTGTTTGTTTGTTTGTTTATCGAACCTGCGGCTTCCGGTGAGACTTCCGGCGGGGGTTTTGTCGTGCAGTTGACTGTCCGTCTACCGGAGAATTTAACGGAATCTTACTTTTACGTCCGGAACCGCGGCCCCCCTCCCCTCCGCCGCCAGAAACATAAAACACCGCCGAGGTTTCGAAGTCTGCCGCCGTTGCCGACGCAAAGCCCGCGAGAGGTGCGACGGGGGCGGGACTTCCGGTGGGAGCTCGGAAGCGCCACGGCGCCCCCGAGTGGAGCGGAGCCGCGCTGGTGTAATACCATAAACAACCACAAGATGGCGGTGTTGCACAACAACAAGCGGCTCCTGTAGTATCTGCCTTGCAGGTACCGTTACTTTGGCACAAAGTACACAAACACGAGGTTATCATAATAGTTTTTAACGATAAAAAGAGTTTTCAGGGGCGGAAAGGTAAAGTCATCCTAATGGAATATTTTGTGTTGAATTGTAGTGGAGCGGATTGTCTCCACAGATGTGTTGCTGGGGCACCTCTTTAGCAGGTGAGGCTTATGTTCAGGTGCGCTCAGTAGTCTGGAAATTACGGTTTTCTTCCTCTTTTCCTTTGGGTTTTTCCCTTCACAGCCAACCCACCTTCTCCATCTCACCCTGTTCTCTGGATCCTCCTCTCTTCATGTCCTCTCTCACTACCTCCATACATCTTCTCTCTGGTCTTCATCTAGACGTCTACCAATACGTCTACCAATATCTTCACTCTCCCTCCTCTGTCCATGACCCAAACATCTCTGACCTCTCCAAAACATCTACCATGTAATTCCTGATCCTCTCCATCCTCCACATCTTCATCTCTGCCACCTCCAGCTCTGCCTCCCGTCTTTTCTCCAAACCATCCATCATCTCTTCTCTCACCACTGTCTCCTCCACCTTTCCTTTCCTTCTAGCTGATGTTCTTCTATCTCATAGTAACGAGCCACGCTGGTGTAAAACCCCGAGATGGCACAAGATGGCAGTGGTACGCAACAACAAGAAGATGACGCCTGTTCGATGTTAAAATGAGTTAAAATATTTAGGTCCCTGGTTGGATTCCCACAGCCCTCCTGCTGGGATCCAACCAGGGACCTTGTTGGTGTGGAGTCCATGTTCTCCCCGTGTCTGCATGGGGTTCCTCGGGTTCATTGGAGACCTGGAATTGTCCAGACATGTGAATGAGAGGCTGAATGAGTGGATATGTGTGTGTGTGTGTGTGTGTGTGTGTGTGTGTGTGTGTGTGTGTGTGTGTGTGTGTGTGGTGTTTTAATGAGAGAGTGATGTGTGGATGAGAGGATGAATGGTTGGACATCTCAAAATATGTCCCTACATCCAGGGTGAACCCCGTCTCCTGACCAAAGACAGCTGAGACAGGCGGCAGCACCCCTGAACACAAAAAGATAGATGGAGAGATAATAGATGAGTGAATGAATGAATGAATGAATGAGTGGATGGATGATTAAATGAGTGGGTGGATGAATGAATGAATGCATGAAAGAGTGGATGGATCAATGAATGAGTGGATGGATGAATGAATGCATAAATGGATGAATTAATGAATGTGTGGATGGATGAATGAGTGAATGAATGAGTGGATGGAAGAATTAATGAATGAATGCATGAATGAGTGGATTGATGAATGAATGAATGAGTGGATGGATGAATGAGTGGATGGATGAATGCATGAATGAGTGGATGGATGAATGAATGAATGAATGCATGAATGAGTGGATGGATGAATTAATGCATAAATGGATGAATGAGTGGATGGATGAATGAGTGAATGGATGGATGAATGAATGAGTGGATGGATGAATGAATGCATGAATGAGTGGATGGATGAATGCATGAATGAGTGGATGGATGAATGAATGAATGAATGCATGAATGAGTGGATGGATGAATTAATGCATAAATGGATGAATGAATGAATGAATGCATGAATGAGTGGATGGATGAATGAATGCATGAATGGATGAATGAATGAATGAATGAATGAATGGATGAATGAATGAATGAGTGAATGGATGAATGAATGCATGAATGAGTGGATGAATGAATGAATGCATGAATGAGTGGATGGATGAATGAATGAATGGATGGATGAATGAATGAGTGGATGGATGAATGAATGAGTGAATGGATGAATGAATGAGTGGATGGATGAATGAATGAGTGAATGGATGAATGAATGCATGAATGAGATGAATGAATGAGTGAATGGATGAATGAATGCATGAATGAGTGGATGAATGAATGAATGAGTGGATGGATGAATTAATGCATGAATGAGTGGATGGAAGAATGAATGAATGAATGTGTGAATGAGTGGATGGATGAATGAATGCATGAGTGGATGAATGA
>CAAKHD010000726.1:29308-41923 GCA_901007705.1 Fistularia tabacaria
CCCTCCACTTTATCTCCCCCCCCCCGCTTTTTTCTTTTTTTTTTTTTTTTTTTTTTTCTTCCCGTGCTCCGATTCCAGGAAATATCGGCGCGCGGGAGGACGGGAGGACGCCCGTCGGAAAAACACCACCTCGGCGTCCGCTGAAAGACGGCGCCCGAGCCCACGCCGCCGGCGCTATCCAGTCTTTTCCCGTCTTTCATACGTTTCCGACGACGACGGGGGCGGGGGGGGGGATCCGGCGCGTGAGGCGCGGGAACGCCTCCGGCTTTCAAAGTAACTTCAAAAAGAGCCGCCCGCCGCCTCGGAAGCGAAGAAACGTCGCGGCTCCTTGACATCCCTCGTCGTTTTATCCTCTGAGACAGACGTTCCGAGTCATCCATCCGTCGAGCGGTGGCTGTTTTTTTTTTTTTTCTTCTCGTATTTAAGCCGCCAGGTGTTTGCTGATGATCAGTGGAAATATTTTGATCTGAAAGAGATACCGTTCGGCGCAGACCCGTCAGTGCACGCTGACGACATTCATTCCAGTGTGATGGAAAGCGCGGACGATCTGCTCTTCAAGGTGCAAAAACCCAGCCCCGTTCCAAGAGAAACTCGTTCTAGACTCAGTTACTGCCCCCGCCCCCCAAAAAACTACATTGCCCACAATCCTCATCTGCGGCCTGCGCCGCTGATGTGTGACTAGACGGCGTTTTCAGGTTGTAGTTCATTATTAATAAACGCTTTTGGACGGAAAAGATCCAAGAACTGTCCAGCTTGCATACGGTTCCAGTAACTACCCAGGTTTTTAGTTTTGCGTTCCCACGCAAAAACCCAGAGGGACCGCTGGGAGCCCTTCCGGGACGTAGCGGAAGAAGAAGAAGAAGAAGAAGCTCGAAGAGCTCGGACCTCTTTTGGTCAGCTGACAATCCGCGATGGTTTTTAAAAAATGTGGTTTGCAAGAAGTGTCTGGTGATGGGCGCGGCTTCCGAGTTCCACCAATCCCCCGAGCACAGAGGTAGATCCGGCTCCTGTGGAACCGTGAAAGAACCCGGCCTCGGAGTAGGAGCCAAGATGGTCCTCGGGAGCTGGAGGTCCACGGTGTTGGTGTTGAAAGCACGAGAGAGCGGCCTCGTTCCCGAAAACGTCCTCAGAGCTGCCGGAGCTCCGACGACCGTTTGAGAAATCGTAATCTGGGTTTGATTCAGGACGCTGGATAAGCACAGCGGCATCGATTGAAGCGCTGCCAGAGGCAAACGCGGCTCCGAACCCTCTCCGGTCCGACGCGCGGTAGGGGAAAATGATCAACAGCGGCGCGAAGCCAGTGATCACCGGTCTGGAAGTAACAACGCATGAACCCCTGCAACGCGGCGGATCCTCCCTCCTCCGGCCCCCCGCGCAGGGAAGTGTTCATTTTCCCGAGAACCGGGGGCGTCCCTCCAGCCCGGAGGTTGGCGGTTTGATTCCCGGCTCCTCCCGTCAACGGGACGTTGATGTTTTTCGACACAAATCCAAGCGAAGTTCTCCCATTTTTCCCCCTCTGCGAGAGCTTCCCGAGGATTGCGGAGAACGCGGCAGAGGCTCCCCTCCGACATTCCCACTCGGAGACCTCGCATCTCCGCTCCTCTCCCCGGGATCGCCCGTCACCTTTGATTTCGTGTTTGTCGTCCGGGCGAGGAACGGCTGGAAATGACGGCTCGGCCCGCCTGTCGACAGAGGGCTGATTCTCCGCTTCCTCTGACCTCTGACCTCTGAGGCGCGGAGCAGGAAGCTCCTCCCTCCTGTCCGGCGAGACGTGATGGAGCCTCCTTTTACTCTGATGGCTTCCGCCTGACTGCATATGCCGCAACGGCGGATGCATCAAAACCCGCGTCTCTGCCGGGACGGGCTTCGAACGATGCGTGGCGATGTTTTTTTTTTTTTTTGTGTTGCCGCGGTGACAAATGTCACCTTTCCACTGCGCTTGAAAAGGAAATTGATAAAAAAAAAAAAAAAACTCCCATAGGAATGAATGAGGTGAAGTTTTGCATAAACGCTACGTCAAAATGTGCATTTCATTTAAGGAATGGCTTTTTGCATAAAGTTTTGTTACCGTGGCGACGGAAAAAATATATTCAGAGAGGAATTCAAGGATGGCGGATCAGAGAATCTACTTCTGACATTTAGACCTTTAGACATTTAATATGAAGATAACACTGCCTATGTTGTTTTTACTTTTATGCTACATATATATATATATATATATATATATATTTACAGTGACAGTCCTCGCTTTACAGCATCTTCAACCTGCGTCGCTTCGTTCAGTCATCATCTGCTAATTTATTAAGATAGTCTTTTTCCGTCCCTCCGCTGTGTGCCGTTTGCCATGTCAAAACAAAATTTGCGTGGGAAGTACTTTGCTAACGGGGCTTTTACGAGAAAGACAGCACTGCTTACCATTGCCGGTTGTACGCCTATGTTGGATGGAGCTTTCATTTTGCCCTTTTTTGTGGCTCCCACTTCCACTCGTGTACCTACGTGAGTTAGAGGAATATTTCAAGATATACATCAAAATATTTAGTTCTGCATGAAACAGAAACGTTTTGAACTCTGGAAACAAAAAGACACGCTATGTTAAAGGGGGCATTCAAGGAAAATACTCGTCGTCTGTTTGAGTGGGCCCGGTATTTAGGAAATAAAGAGCTGAACTTTAATTACCCACCCGCAGCAAACCAAAAATGCCGTCTGCTTCTAGATGGCATCATTGTTATTAGAGCTAGCAGCCTGCTGTCAACCTGAATGAAAAACAAAACACACCACTATTTCAATGAAAAATATAAAACACGTATTTGCAAAATACAAGCCACCAAGAATGTTCATTTTCCCTGGTTAATGTGGTGTTTGCTGCTAAATTGCATGTCGGGGCTGGAAAAAGCTGAAAAAATCTGGCAGCTGTGATGCACGTTTTGAGAAACACAGAAAATAAAACAGTCTTTTTTTGATGTCAAACAATCAGCATTATTTAAAAAAAGCAAACAAACTAAAATAAATTTAAATTAAATAGTCATTTTTTTCGTCATGAGCCACCTCTGGTCAAAGGTCAGGGCCGATGGTCAGGCGTCGGAACTTACCAAAGTCAGGCCGGGGGGGGGAGTTCAACCACTCAACTCATCAGGGGAACATTTAACTATTTCACCGCCCCGGGGGAAATCAGACGTTCCACTCCTCCATCGCCTCCTCTCTGACAGAAACGCATCCAATTTGCATTTTCCAGCGGGTCTCTACCATCGCTTTGCATGAAATTCTCCCGACAGCAGAGTGAAAAACACAGTTACTGTCTCTCTCAGCCCACCCACGCCACATCCAGGCGTCAACTGTGTGTTTGTGTGTGTGCGTGTGTGTAGAACTTGCTCATGTGCTGACTTGATAGGAGTCTTGTCTGTAATACGGAGGGCAGAAAACGGACCGCGCAGTCGTTTCTCGGAAAAACGCTGAAAACGAAGAGGGGGGGGGAAACTGCGAGCGCTCTTAGGCAGCAATAAAACACCTGACGGAGACGAAACATTATGGTCTGGATATTATTCACGCTGCGGAATATGTTTTATTTTCCCACAGAACGCACAAGTGTCATAACGGCCGTCTGGGATGACTAATAGAGGAAGGCAGTCGGTAATAAGGGCGTGTTCTCGGATGAAGAGCGACTTTGCAGCGCCATTGTTGTCAGCTAATAGGACACACACACACACACACACACCAGATGCCGACAGCGTGACAGCGAAACATCCCGCGCGGAACGTCGCAGCTGTCCGCGACGCGACAAGGCGGCGACGGCGACACAGGGCCGCCATCACGGCAAGCGAGCAGCCTTCTGCGTGGGATTTGTGGCCTCGGCGGGGTTGCGTCGCTGTGATCCGCTTCCCGAGGACACGCGCACGCTTCTGAGTTGTTGCCGACGGAGGCCTCCCTGCGTCTCCTGCACGCCGTCCGTCCAAAGAGACCCACCTCCGAGTTCTCTCCTCACGAGCATGCAGCGACGTGAGCCGCAAACGTGGAAATGGAAGTCGTCCGGGAGAAGCCGAGGCAGAAGGAGACCAGCGCAAAAACACTCGCAGCTTCAGAGCGCCATGGAAACACTCCCGATGGCTTGTATTGACGGGCGATATCGCGTCTGTGCGCTGCAACGACGAGACGTCTGATTCCTCCCTGATTTATTTTTGCTGTATCGAGAGGCCCCGAGACAGATCGCAGAATATCTGATCCCAACCCCCCCCCCTCCCAGCTTACATCATAATACAAATCGGATCTGCGCCTCGGGGGGGGGGGGGCATCACAACTGGGTCACTGGAGAGGATCCCTTCAAGATGCATCTGGACGTGGCGCCTCGACAACTCAACATGTACAGCGGGCGCCGCCTCCGAACACCGGCCGCCGGGCGAGGCGTCTACTCCGGAGCCAATCCATCGACCCGCACTCGCAGTCCATTTGGAAACGGCGACCGAGACGAAGCCTGTAAAAATAGCTGCGTCTGCCGCCGTCCTCCGCGTATGATTGGACCCTCAGCACGCCGGCGTGTCTCCAGCCATTAGATGTGTCAATGCGGCCAGAATTGCGTACGTATAGGTGCACTTAGACGTGTTGAGAAAAACAAGAAAGGGCTCTCAGGGTCTGTGCAGTCTTTGTACACCAAACCGTCATAGACACACACACACACACACACACGCACACACACACACGCACACACCTTGACTTTACGACTGTTTATCAGACTCATTAGGGAACTTGGTGTTGCTGAATGTGCTCAAAGGGTGAATGATTGCATGTCCCTGTATGAGGTGTGAAAAGATCGTAGAGATAATGAATGAAAAAAGCGTCTCTCTGATATGCGTCTCTCTGATAACAGGAGAACGGAGGCTCCATGAACGGCTCTTGAACTCGTTCTTGTCGTCCTCGTGTCCTTAGCAACCGAGGGGACCGGGGGAAGGGAGTGTGTGTGTGTGTGTGTGTGTGTGTGTGTGTGTGTGTGGGGTCTCATCCAAATCCCGCTCCCTGTCCGGGGAATAAACGGCGAGACATTTCCATCCGTCATTGAACTGAAGAGGCGCGGGCGACGCAGAACGCCGCTTAATATTTCCCCGCCCCACGCCCGGTGGGGGGGTCGGGGGGCGGGGTCGGGTCTGCCGGGGCCCTCTTGGCTCTTGAGAGGCGTCCCTCCAGGAGCCGAAGCCCCCGAATCCAATCCCCCCGAAGTGGAAGATTGAAAACCCCGGCGTCGTGGCGTCTTTCATCAGCTCCTCCAGCTCCACAGCCTCCTTCAGGAATCCTTAATATCCTCTCTGACAAAAGTCTGGCCCAAAGTCTAGTTTTCGTGTTTTAAAACTTAATTTCTAACTGGTTCTAAAGGTGTGCTGAAGTCTTTTATACTTTTTTAATGATGTTAGAATGATCACATGTGCCTTTTTAATCATTTGTAAAGATAGATTAGCAGCTGGATTGATTATTTATCTTCCGCCACGTTGATTTCTCTGCAGATTATTTCAAAGGGCTTGGATTCTACTGACCTTTGGACTTCTCATTATTCTTATCTAGCCACGACGCCGTGCACGGCTTGAACTGCGGGGCCGATGAAACATCATGTCCAACCCGGCGGCTCTGTGAAGTCATTTAAAAGAAATAATATTGTCTCTCCGTGCTTTTGACCGAATGGTTTATTTACTTAGACCCGACCCAGCAGGCGTCCCTGCAGCTTTATCTCCATCCCAGTATTCAGTGAAAGTATTGAATTGGACTCCTGACAGGCGAAGGGTGTTCGGGGCAGCACGGCGAAAGCGGCCGTCTCGGAAACAAACATCCCCCGTTCGATTCCCGGCTCCTCCTCGCCTGGTTTGCTGTTGTTGAGCAAATCATCGGAGCATCCAACCGGGGCTCATCAATGATGGGGGGGAACGCAGAGGTCCAAGAAAAATGATGTTGGTCTCCGGACGTTGAGCTAAACATGCTCAAATGAAGGGTTTTCGTCTTTCTTCAGAAGCGGATGCTAACGCCAGCGTTATCTAGCCGCAGTTGAAGGTTGCCGTACGTAAGCTAACGGTACAATTCTTATGTAAAACCCTTGATTTAATGTGATTGAGATTTGGGGCTCATGTTCTCTCACGTGAAAGAGGACGTGCTGCTCATGAGCTGGAGGACTTCCTGGAGGCCTTCCGTGGACCTCAGCTCCCAGAACCGTCTTGGCGCCTTCTCCGAGGCAGGGTCTTTTTAGGAAATCACATGACCGAGGTGCTCGGTGATTGGTTGAACTCATCGGCGAAGCCCATGACCAGATACTCAGCATTTTGGCCAAAGTCAGTACGGAGCTAGCTAATAGAGGGGTTCTTCAGCCAGCGCAGCAGCGCAGGGGAGAAGATAAAATGACCTCGATCCATCCGGCAGTCCGTGGTTATTATTCCTGCCATGCAGAACATGAACGCCGTGGCTACTTCCCGGAACCCACGGCGAGCTGAACGCTTGTTAGATCTGCGTTCTTCAAGCGTCTCTGTCCGAAAGTGTCTTTTGTTGGACGGAAGAAGGGTACAACTCCCGCCCTGGGACAGTGGTCCTCAAAGTGCGCTCTCCGGTTCTGCAGCAACATCGAGCTTCCATCGTTGCCCATCTGCACTTTGCGCACGTTCTTGTCCAGCCATTGGTCACCTCCAGGTCAGCAGCTCGAGGCGAATAGTTAGCTGCTTCCGGAAATCGCCGGCTGCCGGCGAGCCGCGGCCGTGTGACGACCTCATCCGTCACTTTATTTATTTTTTTTTAATTTTTTTTGAACGTCAACTCGTTTGAACGCGCGCGTGAAAACGGACGCGCGTTTGTGTCGGAGACGCGTAATCCCTTTTTTGCCTCGTGAAATCTCTTTAGGCTGCCGCCAAAGCCGATCCCCGCTAAAAATCCATTTTCTTTTTCTTTTTTTTTTTCTGTGTCGAGCGCCGCGATGGATTAAGAGCGGAAGAACCTGCCAGTCGGGTAATTTTGTCACGCCGACTCAATGTCTCTCTACGGTCGAGGCCGCGATGTGTCGTTTACGTTTGGATTAAGACGCCCGCTAATCCGCCGTCTTAGGCAGCGTGGTTACATAACAGTCTACACACACACACACACACACACACACCCTGCTGTGAATCAGCTGCCTTTTGTCAAGTGGCCGTGAAGATAAAAACACTCGGCGAGATGATGAGAGGACAGAAACACAGCTTTTGCTCGGAACACACACTTTTACTGGAGGCCAAGATCTCTATCGCTATATCTGTGTGTGTGTGTGTGTGTGTGTTTGTGTGTGTGTGTGTGTGTATACTGGCTTTAAATCTTACTTTTACCACATTCAGCTTCCTTAGGGCGAGATATTGTCTGCATGGTTGTGCAAGACACACACACACACACACACACACACACACACACACACACACACACACCCCTCCGGGGACAGTCCCGCTCCCCCTTCTTAAAAGTACATGCTTTTTTTTACTGAAAAATTAGCCTTTCCTTGTCTTGTCGTGCAGCTCCAGCTGAGCTGAGCTGACTTGGCTAACCGCTGTTGTTTAGCTTAGCTTAGCTTATCGCAGCGAATGGAAAGCGATTGCACCGAAGGTAAGCAGCTAAGCAGCGACGGGGGGGGGACATGACGTCAGGAGGGTTAAAAACCCTCGGATCAGAGTAAATACGCCAAAGTCCGCGTTCACTGCCGTGGAGCTCGGGTTCAATCAGCAGAATTCCATGGAGAAAACATGCATTCGAAAAAAGAGGCGTGATGGATGCTGCGCTCTCAGGGGTGGCAAAGGCAGAAAAATGCATTTTTTATCGAATGGTAAAATGGGCTCCTCTCAAAGAGCGCTCTAATCAACTTGCGGTTCCAAAGCACTTTTCATTGCATTGCATTCTCTCTCTCTCTCACACACACACACACACACACACACACGGAGAGTTGCCATGCTAGGCGCTAACCTTAGAGGTCAGTGTCAGGAAAGCGGTGACGGCCACCTCCTGAGGATAAGGAGCTGGTGTGTGTGTGATGACCACAGACGGAGGGATTCTTTTCAGCCCATAGGCTGTCATTGGTAATGCTAAGCTAAGCAGCATGTGGTTGTGAAGCGAGGATGAGGAACAAAGAATCGAAAGAAAAGCTAATATGTTCCTCTCAACATGCTGCGGAAACTTCTCCCCGTCGATCCCGCAAGAGGAGTTTATCCTATGTCCACGCGGGATTCATCCATTATTCCCCGTCATCCCTCCTGCGCCGCCTCGCCGTGCACTCCTCAATAATGCAGGATGAGAGCGGGAGCCGCCGTCCTCACACACCCGCGACTTCCAAGCCTTAATCGTGATCCAGCTGCTGGGTTTTCAAGACAAGCCATTGCAGCGCCTGTGGATTTCTGCTCTTCTGAAGCCCGTGTGTGTGTGTGTGTGTGTGTGTGTGTGTGTGTGTGTGTGTGTGATTTCAGGCTGCAGGGGGCGCACATGATGTCCAAGCCCGCGGGTGAGCAGCTCTCCAGCACCACCGTCAGCGAGGCCTCCACCGCCGTCACCTCCTCCACCGTGGACTCCGCCTCCGCGCCCAAGGTCAGTGGCGCAAAGACAAAAACAAAAAAACAAAAGAAACTCCAGGGGCGGGAAGGGAAAGGAGTGCACCCTGCCGTCGGGCTCGGCCACGGTTTTTCTAATCACATTCCCCCCGTTAGCTTAGCGCCGCGCAACCTCCGGGGGATCAAGGAAGAAAGGCTGACAAAGTGGAATGTTCCGGGTGAGCGTTTGGACGGCGCGTCGGGCGGCGACTTGTCGCCTGCCGTCTGCGGGAGGCGATAAACGGAACGGCGGCTGTCAGGTGCAAGTTGTCGACTCTCCTCCCACGACTCCGTCTCGGCGCCAGAAATAACCGAAGGTCCCGTCGGTCCGCGGCGGGGAACAGGCGAGCGGCGGAAACACAATTCTGGCCCGCGGCCGCTCGTTTATTTCTAGACCTGAGAACCGAACAAAGCATCGTGATTGTTTGTTTCTGGCTGATCTTCAGGTTTGCCCTTCACAGCTGTCGCTGATTCCAAGTTATTGATCTGGTTTTTTTTTTGGCAGTTTCTTGTTGTTTCCCTTCACATTGAACTGAAGGTGGTCTGATATTCATTCATCCATTCATTATTGACACGGCCTAACCCGCAGGGGGGTTGGAGGCAAGCCCAGCTGTCGTTGGCTGAGAGGCGGAGTTCGCCCTGGACCGCTCGACGGTCGATCACAGGGTCACATATCGTTGTCTCCTTAGAAAAATCGCCAAAGCCGTTTTTTCAAGTTTTTCAAAAAACACAAAAAGGAGTTGATGAAGGCAAATGAAAAAAAAATTGACAAAAAATTGTTATTCATCATTCAAAGTAAAAATAATCCTGAAGACGCATTTCTAAAAAAAAATATTCAGTTGTGTTTATCAAATTATTATGAAGAATAAAATAATGACTTATTAATTATTTTAAGAAGTTAAAGAGACACAATCATTCCTGCATCGAGACATGAGCAATATGACATGATGTAGAAAAATTGTAACACATGTGAATGAGAGAGTGAATGGTTCTTTGTCTCTGTTTGACCTGTGAAACTGTTGTAGACAATCAATGACGGTTGGTAAAGAAATGACCATATTATTTTGGTGTAAAAAAAAAAAATAATAAAAATAAAAATTATACATGTATATTTATAAATATATATATCTAAATATAAATAAAAGGTAGATAATCTCACGGTGTGATCACAGGGTGTTAGTTCACCTGGTTCCTGGTGGAGGCGACGGTGATTGATTGGGGAGAGCAACAGGAGAACGTCCGCCAGATTATCTTGGAAGTAACACGTTAAAAAAGATGACAATTAAAAATGTAGCCTTACCGTCTCGGTGAACCCGTCGGCGCTTTGATTGACGGCGGGCTTTCACGGTGCCACGTGTCGAACGGAGCTGCGGTTTGACAACCTGACAGCGCCGCCGTCGCCGCGGTAATACAATCTCATCAACGCTGACACATCTGGGGGCGCTTCTTGAAGAAAATTATCAATTTACCACCAAATTCAGAAGAAAACAACCCAGCTGAATCAAACCATCCATTTTACCTGAAAGCTTGCAAGAACTTCCATCATAATCACCAAGTGAAGCTGAAATCAAGCAACAAGACATGGCATTCAAAATAAAAAAAAAAAAAAGAAAAAAAAGGGAAAAAAAAAAAGGGAAATGACGTAAAAATCACGTTATCAGAGTTCGGGGAGCTTCACTCACCTATAGGGAAAAGAGACAAGTCAGATGACCTGCGTTGCGCATCTGACTTCACGTTCTATACCTAAGAATGTGTATATAAACATATATATGTGTGTGTGTGTGTGTGTGTGTGTGTGTGTGTGTGTGTGTGTGTGTGTGTGTGTGTTTGTGTGTGTGTGTGTGTGTGTGTATACATATATATGAATATGTCAGAAATGATGTGGCGTCACGGATAAATGGCAAAAACGTCTTCAAGGTGGGAAAATGTCAGGACCAGGTGCTACGATAAGAAGATTTTGACAAGAATATACATGTGTACTGTGTATTCATTCATTCATTCATTCATTCATTCATTCATTCATTCATTCATTCATTCATTCATTCATTATCTATAGTGCTTACACTGCGTTCAGAGTCACAGGGGGGCTAGAGCCTATCCCAGCTGTCATTGGGTGAGAGGCCGTTACATCCCCGGGCCACTTATAGAGACATACAACCATTTACCTTCTCATTCTTAGGTCATATAGAGACATACAAGTCTTGACCCTGTTCTCCATTTGTCATATGGAGACATACAGCCATTCACTCATTCACACATCTGGCCAATCCAGGCTCTTGTATGAACCCCCTGCTTTTTTTTTGGACTGTTGGAGGAACCCGGGGAACCCAGGGGAACCGCAAGGTAGAGAAGGGTAGAGAGTAGAGACGCCACACGGAGACGCCTCCTGTGGGAATCCAACCAGGGACCTCCGTGCTGTGAGGCGGAAGCGCCATTGTGCGGCCCTCTATACGGAGTCTATGTGTTTATATTTTATTCAGGAGTTTGGTCTACCCTGATGTTCAGGGCCCACAACAGTCCCACTCCACCGAGCAGAGCTGTAATTACCCACTGAACAATAACGGCTTCGGGCGCGACTAAATTAGCATTTTCATCCGCCGCTGTTCAGGAAATCGGCTCTGAGATTTTATTTTTATTTTTATTTATTATTTTTCCCCTATTTGAAATGGACAAATGGAACAACGACTCAATCGCATCTCAATTATCCGCCCCCGGCGAAAAAATCATACCGGCTGATTTTCGCTCACAAATCAATTTGCACTTCCCTCTGAGCCGTGTCCCCATCGGCTTACGAGCGGCGTCAGGTTTGCCTTTCAGCCGGAATCTGGAAAAGTTGATTAGTTTGTTATCTTCGTTTTGACCTCCCGCGCCCACTCGGCCCGGGGAAGGACGGGCCGGGATCGCGGCCCCTCCTCAGGGGGGGATATTTCAGCGAATCCAACCTTCAGGAGGAGGGAGCAGGACTTGTATCTTCCCCGAAGAGGCATCAAAACACCGTCAAGCACGGGAGCGGAATACTGACGAAGACTTCCAAACGAGCCGCGATGAAGAACAGAGGAGCTCGCTGAGGGTTCCACTCAGGAACCTTGGATGGACTTCTGCCTGGCCTGCAGGAGCAGGAAGTGTCTGGAGAGTGAAAGGAGCAGTGTGATGATGAAGAAGTGACAGAAGTGCAACCGCCGTTGGGGTGTGCGAGGCCAACCTGGGCAGCGGGAGGAAGAGAGAACAGCTGGAGAACCTCAGAGAGTTCCTATGGGTGACGGAAAGAGATGTTCTCCAAAGGCACCGTCGTTCTCCTGAGATCAAACCCTGTGCTTCTTCTCCATCTGCCTGGGTTCTCTCCATGTTCTCCGGTTCCCCCCCCATAGTCCAGAAACAGTCAGTAGATCCAGTGTCAAAGTTAAACAGTAAATCTTTTATTTACTTGATCACATTTACACTCAGACACGATTCATCAACCGGCAAGAAAGGAATCTGGAAATCTGTGTGTGTGTGTGCGTGTGCGTGTGCGTGTGTGTGTGTGTGTGTGTGTGTGTGTGTGTGTGTGTGTGTGTGTGTGTGTGTGTGTGTGTGTGTGTGTGTGTTTGTTTGTTCATGTGTGTGTCCTGCTTATCCAAAAAGAAAACAGATAAAGATGTGAGGTGATTGAAGGGACGAGTTTTTATATAAATCAGAAATATAACACACACATGCACACACACACACACACACACACACAGCTACACATTGGCATAAAATCTCACCCATCTGGTAGAAAAGATGGAGATAGAGATGGCGTGACGGGTGGGAGGTTGCGTCCATCTCGCCCTCTGACTCCCCACCGTCCCTGTGGCCGCTCGCGCTCAGACGCCCCCGTCAGACGGACGAGGAAGGAGGGAGGGAGGGACGAAGAGAGGGAGGGAGGGAGGGAGGGAGGGAGGGATGAGTCACTGCTCCCTCAGCTGTGGAGAACGACAGAAGAGGCATCTGCATTTCTGCTTCAGACAAACATCAGAGGGAACGACCTTCCCGCCATCTCCTCCCCACACGTTTGCATGCGGGATGAGGGGAGGGCGGGGAA
>CAAKHD010000727.1:2304-15056 GCA_901007705.1 Fistularia tabacaria
CAGTGTTTTTGGACCCCAACCCCTTTTTAAAAAATAATTTAAAAAAAAAAAAACAAATAGCTAACAAAAAAACGACTAATGACGGACGTCAACAAAAAAGAAAAAAAACGCCTATTTTTGAAAAAAAAAAAAAAAAAAAAAAAAAGGAGCAGAGATTGTGTGTGAAATGTGTTTTATAAGAGGCAACGACCTCCAATTAAACGCCTTAATTGATGAGCAACCTGTTAATCCTCAGCCCGGCGTCACTTATCTAAAACACACACACACACGCACCTGTAATACCACAAGAGAAAGTGTGCGGTTCGGTGAGGTTTTTTGTCAGTGCTCTTCCGTTTTTCTTACCTGTGTGTGAGGATGATGGTCGAACATGTCCATTTGGATCTCCTGGGTTGAGGTCGAAGGCGTCCTGGACATACTACTTTTCTGTACCATTTGATTTAACTTTTTTTTCTTGGAAAAAAAAAATCTGTATTGCGGCTTCGTGTGTTTACGACGGTGTCGACGGGCTCATCTTCGTATGTAATTTTTTTTTTCTCCCCCAGCAGATTGGTGCCGCTGATGTATCTGAGCAAAGCTGGTACATGTAACGGCAACAGCTGCCTTCCTCCAGCCTATAGCGTTACACACTGGCTCACCAGGGTCTTTATCTTATGTCAAGTGAGCGGGAGAAAACAATAGCACATCCGGTTTAAGATTTCAAAGTAAATATCTCATAAAAACATCCGCCTTCTTTATAAATCACCGCAAATGTTTAAACTGTATTAGTTTGTATCTAAAGCAGAACGGCCAACAGAAATATCCTCCACTCTTTTTGACGTAAAATTAGATCATTAAACGTATTTGTTCATCTGTTCTCTGTCTTTTTTAATCTTTTTACTCTTTTCGCGATTTGCCATGGACCCCCTAAAGAGGAGCTGAAACATAGGTCCCGTCTTTGGAGCATCGGGTTAGATAATTGCATATTGTACATTTGACAGAAAACGATTATGGTCCTGTACCACTGAGGAGCCCGATCATAGTTGGAAACAGGTTCATGAAGAAAATTATTCCTCTGATATGATCATCAAAATACGAATCGTATGTGTTGTGATCGAGGATATATTGTTTCTGTCTTTTTATGAATTAGCTGCTTCAAAGGAGACAGAAAAATGCCTTGTTATTGAATTGGCTTATTGGCAATTTTCATTTTAAACTGCCTCATCGCTGAAAGGTGGTTACTAAATGCGCGGGTTAATTCTTAACTGAGATTGCCGTGCTTTTATTTTTAAGGGAAACGTGCCGCCTGACCGTCACCGTTTCGACTACCTTGATGTCGTTCCTCTCCCGTGAGCGCTCGACAGGCTCCAGCTGGGCGGCTGCGGTCCACGCCCCGCCGGGCAGACCCCACCCACGTCCATCGATTGATGGGGGAAGAACCGAGGGACGGCGGCACCGGTGGCGGAGACAGAACGTGTGGACAGACCGACTGGCCCCGCCAGCCTCCCCCATCCCTCGGATCGGAGGACTGGGGGCCTGGCGGGGCGTAATGAGGCTTAAAATAGTGCCATTTCTCAGTTGGCGCAGAGGGCTTGTCGTATGTTTTCTGGGGAGGGGAGCTGCAACACCGTTGGCTCCTGGGGGCCTATACTACAGCTGACAGCTGCGGCCTTCGGAGAAGGCAGTCTTATGGCTCTGACGGATATGAAAGAGAAGATTAATATATGACACTTACAAGTCAAACTCATCAGTCCATTTCTCTAACTCAGCAGCAAAGACGTTAAATCTGAGGACAAAGGTGTCAGAAAAAGAAATAAAGCATTTCATTTGTCGATTTATTCATAGAAAAGTAATGCGATGAAGTATGACGAAATAGACGGAAGGTGACCTAATTGGTTATTTGTGGTCTAATTTGGGTTACAAATTTGAATTAAACAGATAATGCTTTAAAGGTGTCCCTGGGGGTAGGGGTTGGATTTGATTTTGAAAGGGACTGAAAAAAAAGCCAATTACAATTACATTTAGGGACTCATGAATTACAAATAGAATGAAAAAAAGAAACTCTTTAGAATGAAACAAAGACTTACATTATCAAAAAGGGCAGCTTGACTTTAAATGAACAGCTTATCATTAATGTATGAATTCTTGGAAAGGTTTTTTTCTTACGGAGTCACCACTGCTGGATATTATTTTTGTGAGCTCCGTATGTATTAATATCCATGGATAGATTTTCTAATTATTACAGAAATTCTGGATTTTATTGCTCGTTAAAATATCAGATATTCAAATAATTAGTCATTTTGCATTGTGCTATTTGTTGTCAAGATACTAAAAATGTGGATCCTGCAGACCACGACTGAACAATAAGAACATGAAATGGGTAATTACACAAAATGCATGTGAAGAGCAGGCAGTTTTAAGTGCTCAAATTTTAAAAGCATAATCCATCAAAACATTTAATAAAACATTTATCTCTTAAGTCAAAATGTTTCTGCAGCTTTGCATTTAGCACTGCAGAAAATATTACAAATGCACGAGCCTCCAAGCAACAATCACATATCAGTTACAGGACAAATCTTGGGTTTTATCACTGCTCTACAGGGCTTTTCTGCTTTTCGGATTGTCCTCGTCTGCTCAGTGTCTGCTAATGGAGGTCACCCTTTTGTAACGTGTGGCGAATAAAAACCATAAGGTGCAGTTTCTCCTCCACGTTTAGAGAACGATTTATGACCCAGACCAGCCAAGAACCAGTGAGCTGGAAGTGCACTCCAGGAGTGCAGACCTACGCCAAGTCCTCCACAATATTCCATGAGAATTTTCAGATCTGTCATTAACTTTAATTGGTTCTTTCTTGGTCCGAAGTCCACCCCTGTGCTCGTTGTGATGCGGAGGGAAACGGACAAACAAAGATGACAGTGCATCCTCTTTGAGCAGAAAAAAACAATATAAAAAAATAATCAACAATAGTTGAAATCAAAGGATATTTTTTAATCCGCAGCAATGACTTGAAACGTCAAAGGCCACTATCAGGTCAAAAGTCTAGTCCTTTTAAAATCAAACCTTTTGGATAAATGCATTGTTCTTGTCCCCCAGTGAGTGGCCCTTCTAATACCACCAATTTCCTGTGTTCTGTTGTCGTACTAAAATGACCCATGATTTTTATTTGAACTTTAAGATTTATATCTTTAAAGTAGCTGATTCTCCATTGCTGTTTGCCCAATGAACGCTTTTATTTCTCTTTCAGAGGTTCATGACTGTTCTCCAACTCTTAGCATCTTCTTTGTCTTAATCACCATTCAGTGAGTTGTCTTGTACAGGATGACCTTCTGAAAAATAATATTCCCTGCGCTGGAGTCAGAAGTGAATACCTTTAGCAGTAGGGTGGGTTTATTCAGGCAGTTTTTTTGTCTCATGCAACAGAATCTTTGATTGTGGAGGGAGTTGGGTGACATGGGTGTGTTTTCAGCAGAAAAGATGCTCTTGCTGAAAAAAGGGATGACCCAAATGAAAAAAGGGATGACCCAAATTAATAAAGGGATGGCCCAAGTGACAGTGGGAGAATTTGGGCAAAATTCGAAAAATGTTCTTTGCCTCGAAGGCAACTCAAACTGCTGCTGTTGGGAAACCAGTCAAAAAGCAGTAGCTGTAGCAATTTTAGCTGTAATTCTTACGGTCATCACTTGTGGGTGAATTTGAAATGTCCACAAAATTCATATCACTTCAAAAGATCTATTAGTTATTAAGGTCCTTGACCTTGTAGTTATTTCTGGAAAGGCACTTGCACTTTGTGTGGCCAGTGGGTTTGAGCGTCCTCTCGTTTCCTCAAGATTCAAAATGTACTTTTGCTTTGGGGGCTAATGTTCCTCGCTGTGCTGGTTCTCAGGATTCTGTACTTTGGGTCATGCATTGCCCTGAGATTCTGGTTTTAGTCAGGGATTCAAGATAAAGAAGTCATATGAGTTCAGCTAATGCACCCTGACTGACTGTGCCATGTTGCCATGGCGACTGACTGGTGAGTCGGTGGATGTAGCAGTGGCAATGTTAATAAGTAGCCAGCCAAATGGTAATGTACCAGTGGCCAATGAGAAGAAATGAGAAGAAACCTTCTGACTTTTAACAGTAGCTTGATGGGGAGATACATTTTACTTGTATTGTTTTTATTCTACACTCTTTGACTTAATTTTCTCCTTTTTTTCAGTATCAGTGGTGCTATATAATGATCGAGTCTGTACAAATCTAGGTTTGCAAGGAAAAATATTTTTCAGGCTTATCGAGTTTGTGCGAATAATTATCAAGACTGTTGATCATGTAGTTGCTTGTGAGTTTAATATGTCTTATTTAACATCTCAAGACAGATTCTCTTTAAGGTTTAGCTTGGAAGGATTAAACCAAGTAAATGTCACCAGGCAAGCATTGTCCACACCACAGTAGCTGACGAGGTCCGTGAAATAAAAATTCGCGAAACACTGTCCTCGCGCGGTGCAACTGTAGAATGCAATTTTATCCATAATGCTTTGCGTCAGGCCTGGGGGGTACCATTATTTTACCAAGGGTTGCTAAGCGACTTTAAGTTCCGTAATAAACACAATTCGTATTGCTGCTTGAGCACAAACTGTTTAAGACATATAATTGAAGTTCAAAATTAAAGTTATTTATAGTTATTTCAACAATATTACTGAAAGTTGCTTGCGTTACATCAGCCTATCTATGGTCTACTAGCTATGGACTCTCCCTGAAAATGGTAGATTCCGGCCCGTCCACCAATTCTTCCTTTCCTACTGAAGTGGCAGCCATGAGGTACGATCCAAATCAACTGAGCTGTAAAAACCCTAATTTCGCTGTTTCAGTGCGAATTTGTTGAACTCTCGTCACTATATATTAGCAGTTATCGTTTATCATGTCCTTTTATGTGAAGTTCCAAACGCTTCACCAATCTACAATCCCATATCTTCACATTGCTTCACACTACACGATGCTACTGAAGTCGAGGCCATGTTGCCAACCCGGCTAGCACTTAGCTTAATGGCTAGCACACAGTTAATCACTTCAAATTGTAATGAAAACGTTTGACACAACCATTAATCCCTCAATCTTTGATCACTCTCTGCTAAGGCGTTTAATCAGGCAGTGTCTTTCCGTCCTGCAGCATGCTCAGGCTTCAGAAGAGGCTGGCCTCCAGCGTCCTACGCTGCGGCAAGAAGAAGGTCTGGCTGGACCCCAATGAGACCAATGAGATCGCCAACGCCAATTCCCGTAGGTCCTAATGTAGTTAGTTGAAGAATCATTCGTCATTTCTCAGACAGTGTGTCTAAAGCGAGGACTGACAGAGCATGGTCTTTCGTTGTTGATCTATGAAAAGGTTAATTAACTGATTACCACACGTGATGGCTTCAATGTATCTGGTCAAAACTGAAGCATCAGCATTTTTTACTCTTTATAATGCTATTTTGACAGATCTGTCGTGTGTATGTCACTGGCATTTTTCAATTATAAGGAAACAACAAAAGTTTCTGTGACCCAAGAGCACTATTGGTAAAATTGGATCTTTAAACACTTTTGTATGTGCATTGATACTCAAATTGGAGGTTTGTGTAGTTGATGTAATACAACTGTTTTCAAGCCTAATAACCTGTCCATTTGTAACTTTTTTTTTTTCCAATTTTAGGTCAGCAGATCCGTAAACTAGTGAAGGATGGTCTTATCATTCGCAAACCCGTTACGGTCCACTCCAGGGCGCGCTGCCGCAAGAACACCCTGGCACGCCGCAAGGGAAGACACATGGGAGTCGGTATGTTTTGGGACATTTAACCTGAACCATTTTAGGATTTAGTGTATTGAAACAGCAACTGATCTATAACCTACTGATGACTGATTGCTTAGTTAGCCACTCTTGTCGGTTTTAACTACCTTCGTAAGCTGAAAGTGAAGTTGACATTCGCCCTCCCATTCTCTGCTTTCAGGTAAGAGAAAGGGTACTGCCAACGCCCGTATGCCAGAGAAGTTGTCCTGGATGCGCCGCATGAGGATCCTGCGTCGTCTGCTTCGTCGCTACAGGGAATCCAAGAAGATTGACAGGCACATGTATGTCCAAGGCATCTGGGTTGACTCCATTAGAAAAAAAATCCAATTTAACATACGTCTATTGAAAGTGTGTTTCAGTCTCATCCAAACAGAGGCTAACAAGCTCTGGAATTACCCTGGTCTGAACTCAGTTGCAAATGCTATGAATGAAATAATTTGCAAAGAAGATCTTAACCTCAGCTACAGGAAAACTGAGCTATTTCTTTCTGAATCAAGTTTGTGGCTTGAACCACTCTCCTTGTCCCTTCTTTATAGGTATCACAGCCTCTACCTGAAGGCCAAGGGTAACGTGTTCAAGAACAAGCGTATTCTTATGGAACACATTCACAAGCTGAAGGCTGACAAGGCTCGCAAGAAGCTCTTGGCGTAAGTCTAAACCCAAACTTCTTACTCTGTTCAGCCGGTGGTTGGACATAGGCAATTTTATATTATTATTCTGAAATAAAATCATGGCTTTGAATTTTTTTTTTTTGGCACTGGGGAATTACCACACATTACCTTGGTGATTTTGTTCAGAGGTTTATTTATGCACTGTTAAAAGAGGAAAAAGCTCTTCATAGGTGGCAATGTGTTAGCTTCAATGTCTCTGGAGTCTACAAATCAGAAATGTCTGTATTTTTTGTTTAATAGGAGGAGAATGCACCAACAAAATATGTTATGGAAGATGGGGGAAAAGGTTCATTGTTTTGGTTTTCAGTGGTCCACATTTGTCTCTACCTTCCCCCACAGTGATCAGGCCGAAGCACGTCGCTCCAAGACAAAGGAGGCTCGCAAGCGCCGTGAGGAGCGTCTCCAGGCCAAGAAGGAGGAGATCATCAAGAACTTGTCCAAGGAGGAGGAGACCAAGAAGTAATCTGGATCTTCTTTTTTTCAGCCATTGCCAAGTGCTGAGAATAAAAAATGTACAGAAAGACAATCTCCTGTTGTTTCTGCTCTTTTGTACAAATACACAATTAAGAAACCAGTATTATAGCTTGGTTTAAGTTTCTACTTAAAATGGATAGAAATTTCAGTTATCACTGTCAGAGTTGGTTGATCAAACAAATTGTGTTAAGTGAAAGGATCACCTGATGAAATCAAGACAAACGGGAAGGTGAAAGAAGTCCAGTTTCTAATTTCTGTAAGTGGCTTCTAGAGTCATCAAAGCACTGAATTTCCCTATACAATTTAATTGTGTCGACAGGATGCTAATTGATTTGGAAATTCATGTGAGGACACAAGCTACCAGCAGGGGGCAAGTATGAACAAGGATTTCCTCTGAAAACCAGCACAATGACTAGAATAAAGAACCCCTCATACAGGAAGTGTTGTAAAAACAGTCCGATTGCTCAGACAACAGGAATCAAAATTGAAACATAAGTTTGTTGGGAGAGAGAGACTGCTTTGAGACTTGATTGGCGAAACAAGTACCATATTTTCCGGACTATAAGCTGCTTCTTTTTTCACATGCTTTGAACACTGGCTTAAACAACAATGCAACTAGTTTATGGATTTTTTCTTAAGCTTTCGGAGGTAAATAAAAAAAGTAGATGGCCTGAACACGAAAACATTCTTGAAGACAGGATGAATGCAGAGAAATTAGACGCCCGAGGTATTTCCACCACCATTCAATTCCGACACTGAAGAAGACCACTTTGATGGTTTTAGTGTCCTGGAGGAAGACGAAGATAGCGATCAGCTGGAGTAGGACAAAACGGGGATAGAAAGTAAATGGACTTTTCCTTGTATTGTTTATTATTAATCTTTTTTAATCAGCTGTGTAACCAGCACTATTAGGAAGAAAGCAACACCCAGTAGGTATTTGTGGATGTTGCCGGTATGTATTTAATAAAAAGTTTTAAAAAAATTGTTGCAGTGTAACATCTTTCAGTGTGAATATTTTATGTCACAACATGAACACCTGCGGCTTATATATCTACAAATATAGTTATTTGTTCACTTTTAGCTGGTGCAGCATATATTCAGGTGTGCTCAATAGTCTGGAAAATACAGTACATTCCAAGTACTGATGACACATTTCCATAAAATTCACAGAATAAAAAGTATGAATTCTGATTGTAGAAATATTTTAAGGAAAATAAAACCATGTAGGATATTAAACAAGAGATAATATGTAGTCAATGGAATGGAATTATAAACATTAGTGATAGCATTTCATTGTAGCTGTGAGGAACAAAAGGAAAACAACTTTCACATTAAATGTTAATTGGAAAACTTGCATTTCCAGTCACTTAATACTGGGTAAAACTCCAAATCACAACTTGATGTTTGAAGACTAAAGGCAGAAAATGTCGCGTGTGGAAAGAAAAAGGGAAGCACCATAAGAATGCTATCTTTGTTTCCTGATCTGTGGTGACACAGGCTCTTTCAGTTTCTTACTGTCTACACTTCCCTTTCATTGCAGTAATTTGTTCTCATATCTTGATTTAAAGCTGGTTTGTTACTGAACTCATTTCCCGCTTTCCGGGATTTCTGTGCAAGCTTCCATTCTGGCGCTGCTGTGAACTTTGGCAGCATGGGACCTTGATCCCTATGTTTGATATTTTGGCTGATAAAACCGCTGAGCATCATCTGAAATTAATCGAGCAGTATGAAACTCATCTGCTTTTTCCCTTCTGAAAGTCTGCCGTCACCTAATGGCTGCAGCTGATATTGTGTGACAAAGATAAAAAAACGGAAAAAATGCTAAACTAAATATTTGCTGGAATGTTGGAATAAAGACAAATATATTCTACTTCCAGTATCCCCCATAAAATGTTTTGGTTTGAATTGCTATCTATTGTTGTTGATACACACAAATAGGTTAAGAATTAATCACAAACTAGAGACAGAAGACAAAAATTCACACGAAACACCACTTGATACTGAATAAACCAATAAACAAACATTCTAAAAGGGACCCCTGTTTACTGTTGCCTTACAATTTTTGGTTCATTCATATTCGATGTAGCTTCTGGAGGCAGCTTTACATATAACCAAGTATTGACCGATATATCAGTTGGCATCTGAATCAAAGTTGACAGCAGCCCACTGAATTAAAGATCTGCATTAAACATTGGGTTTAAGGAACTTTCAGAAAAGTCAACTGTCTGATCATTGCTCATCCAACTGTCAGAGATGAGGCAGCACCATGTCTTCAGCCCTCCACAAATGTTTCTTCACTAATGGCTGGGCAACTCAACAGTTTGAGAGACTTCAAACCGAAAAGTAAGTAGGTGATTTTGCTCAACTGTCTTAGCATTCTGCCAGAGCCAAATCAAGTACCTACAACGCACCATCCAGACAAATAAATATTTCCCCTTAGATGATGGCAGCAGCAGCAATGGTTCCTTTTCCTCAGAAAAGTGAGCATTATATCAACTAGCCTGATCAATTAAGGGTGCAATTAGATAGTGTGATAAATCACAAATCACAAAATCACATTACATTCACGTCAGAAAAGGGAAAGTAATGCAACCAGTCAACGACAGTTAAGAGGCAATAAAACACTTGTTTTGTTAAGCTAAATTTTGTAGATTTTGTTTTGAAACCAAATCCATATCTATATCCATCCATCCCTCCATCCATCCATCTTCTTCCGCTTATCTGTGCTCGGATCCCGGGGGCAGCAGCTGAAGCAGGGAGGCCCAGACTTCCTTCTCCCCAGTCACATGGCCCAGCTCTTCTGGGGGGACCCCGAGGCGCTCCCAGCCCAGCCTGGAGACATAGTCCCTCCAGCGTGTCCGGGGTCTTCCCCGTGGCCTCCTCTCAGATGGACATGCCCGGAATACCTCCCCTGGGAGGCATCCAGGAGGCATCCTGACCAGATGCCCGAGCCACCTCATCTGACTCCTCTCTATGCGGAGGAGCAGCAGCTCGCTGAGTTCCTTCCGGATGGCTGAACTTCTCACCCTATCTCCAAGGGAGAGTCCAGCCACCCTGCGGAGAAAACTAATTTCAGTCACTTATCTATCTATCTATCTATCTATCTATCTATCTATCTATCTATCTATCTATCTATCTACCTATCTATCTATCTATCTATCTATCTATCTATCTATCTATCTATCTATCTATATAGATTTGGATCAATTTGGATCAATAGGTCAGCTCTATCTATCTAGATAGATGGATAGAGAATTCCGCAGACTGCTTGTCCATGTTGTAAGGCAGCACCACAACTTTGAACCGCAGATGCTGCTGCAGCGAGGTACCACTGTACCTCGCTGGAATTAAATTTTTAAGCTTGTGATTGAAGAACTCTTTCAATACCAAAGACTTCTAAACAGCTGACAGGAACTTAAACTCATGGTCTAGCTCAAAACCAGGCTAGTAGACACAGTCTACCATGACCGCACTTCACTGTTTACATTTCAATTTCCACCTTTTGTATGCACACTCATTGTCGTGTTTGACTGTTTACATTTCAATTTGTATAATCTTTGCTGATTACACAATAGTCGTCATAGTCATCAATCAGTCATGAACTACCATCTGCATGAGGACTACCTGCATTGTAATTTGCACAACCTTTGTGGACCAGTGGTAGAGAAAATGGTATGTAGTCCTATCAACATTATTGACATTTCACTTTGCTTGCTGCCCTTCATTATTTTCTTGTGTATTCATTTTATATTACGCCTCTATTATGTTACTATCTGCTATTCACTGTGGACAGCAAAGTAAGAATTTCGCTGATCAGGGAAACACGTTACTCACAGTGCATGGGACAAAGTTGATTTTGACTTTGACAATAAACACTTTGAATTCTTGAATGCGTAATAACATTTTCAGATTTGTGATAGTGATTTAGCAAAGATCGTATACATGTTAGAATAAAACATGTATAAAATCTACATGAGAATCATTTAGCCAGCAGTGCCTTAAAATGAAATCATTTTTAGGATTTTCATGTGTGATAATTACAAAGAGTATGCAAGTGATTATTGTGCAATATCCAAACAATTTTTCTACTTTTTTTGGCAAATTTAGCTATAGTACAGTTATTTTAGTAAATAGGTTATAATTTCACCTGCTGAATATATGACAACACTATAAATTACAAAGTAATGCCAGGAATGTAGTATGGTAACACTACAAATGCCTTGAATGGCAGTAATCCAAATGTTTCAATCTAAGGATTGCAGGTCAGAATGTACCTTAATCTCGATGTGATTTAAATAAGTGAGTGATTACTCTTGTGTGCATAGTGTGAGCTGACACGACAAGTGAGGATACCTACGTTTGGAAAAAAAAGACTATGAGAAGTAGATTTGTTCCCCATATTACATCCCACTCTCCTCACTTTAAAGGTTTAATTTTTAATAGTTATTTCCATTGTAACCACAGCAGGATGTAAATAATTCATGCAATCCTCCTAGTGGTTTCGGTACATGTCTGATGCCTGTCAGTCTTCCTTGGCTTGATCTTGTTATTTCTGTGTATGAGTGCGTTCTGGTTTGTTTAGTGTGTTATAGTGCTAGCCTGTTTTGCAAGATACATATGTAGTTGTTTTTTCTATGCTTATGGGACATGCCGCGGTGCAGTGGTTCAAAGGGGCACAAGGGCACTAGGCCTCATGCTAAGAGGTCTTGGAATGTTCCAGGATCAGCTGTTCCTCAACCACATGACCGTATTACAGGCCCCTGGAGCCCCTGGCTTCTTTCACGCCTTCCCGTGGACACAGTCACCGTGCGCAAAGCCAGTGCAGGGAAATTAGGGGCGGCGACATTGCAAGGACTCAGACGTTCAAATTGCCAACGAAATGAATCTGCTGGGTTCTGAAGTCCAAAGCTTTTGTATCAGATTGCAGGGGACGGCTGGTCGGCGTGATTACAAATACCCAAAAGCCTCTGATTTACTTTAGTTCAGAGGTTTTTCCAGTTTTTCTGCATACAAAGTCAAGCCTATACAGATTGCACAAGACACAAAAATGTGGCTGTTACAAATCAACAAGATGTTTAAGTTAGACTCATTTGAGCCTTCCATTGTGCATCACTCTTGGTTTGGTAGCCGGGTGTTTGGCGAATCTGGTTTGATCCTCACCAAAAATGCACACCGGATTGGAGATCAAGAACCAGGAAAGATGCAGAGAACAGAGAAACAGACGCTGTTAAATTTAGTCTGATCCTCTCAATGATATCTGGGCTCCTTCCTCATAATTCAGCTTCAAATGTGCAAGAAATAAGCATCTATCTAAAGGAAACAGGGAGTGTGACAGGCAGGTGAAGCAGTGGAACTGCTGGTACTGTAAATATTTTACTGGCCAAACTGTTTTTTTGCTGGATTTAAAAAAAAACACAGTGATGGGGCGTACAATTTGTAAACTCGCTGCCCCTCCCGGTGTTCCAAGAGCAGATTTGCATGACTTAGGAAAGAACAGAATCAGGTCATGGTTTTCTCAAGTTCCTGACTCAAATGTGAACAAGGAGGAAAGGCATTTCAAGGAATTTATTTACAAGACAAGTGGATGACAGTATTGGTCCGGGTTGCGGGAGTCTCAGGGACTTTCAGGGAGGGGCGAGACGTAGAATTCTGGACCTCGGAACAAGGAACGTGCAGGGAAGGGCGAGAAGTAGAATTCCGGATTTGGGAACAGAAAGGAGATCATGGATCTTGGTTTGGAGATGAGATCCACCAGGAGGGGATGGATGAATGGAATCCAGGAGGACGAGCCCATCTGGGGGGGGGGCGGGGGGACGGGGGGGGAAAAGGGG
>CAAKHD010000727.1:15076-51434 GCA_901007705.1 Fistularia tabacaria
AAAAAAAAGGAGATGTGTGTTTTTGTGGAGGGGAGGAGGCGGGGGGGGGGGGGGGGGGGAGAGCAGGGGGGGCCCGGGGGGGGGGGGGGGGGGGGGGGGGGCACTGTGGGTTAAACGGTCTGGCTGGCAACAGGCTCCTCTCAACCTCAGTTTGAGGATTGGCTTGATGATCTACAGGTGTGCACTGCACCCCAACTGAAATCCATCCTGCTGCAGGCCTGGTGCTAAATTAGGCTCTCTGGTGAAGAACTGCAAGGTGAAAGGAACTGCATACAGACTCATAACCCGCGATACCAACAAACAAACGGAGCCTGTTGTATCACTTGCCCTTTAACTTTTCACATGTGTTTTCAGAACATGACCTGAAAGCTGTGATCGGGCCCTTCTATTCCTCAGGAATTGAACATATTTGAAAAGCCCCCCACTTCCCCGAAATTGAAGAAAAAAAAAGGTTTAAGACAGCAAGTTGTGCAATGCCACATGGCTGCAGAGGCAGTGGGACGTTCAAAAGAAAGTACTTTCAAACCTGCAAGGGAAAAATAGCTTCAGCTGGATGATTCACTTGCAAATAATCCCCCAACTACAGGACCAAGGTGAGGAACTCACTAGTTAGTCTTTTGAACCAGCCAGCTAACTGAAAATATAGTGAAGTTTGATTAAGGTCGCTGAGTTATCATGGCTTCTATTGAATCTTCCTCTCTGGGACAGACCCACTGGCACTCACATGTGGCTGACCTTACTCTAAAAGAGGAAAGGAAAGCTCAGGTTACAACATGGCGAGAGGGGAACAGAACCCCCTGCTTCTGAAGCCATCACAGCCTTTTAGTGATCGCAATCCAGCCAGAGGTGAATGGACTATATTAGATATAGACCTGTCCTTCTACTTCAGCTACACCCTTCTAGTTGGAGGTGTGGCGGGTGATGGCCCAACCCAGAACCTTCTGTGGACATTCTGCAACTGTCTGGCCTGGATGGGGATGAGAACACTAAATCAGTGAAGTAAGTGCTGCGAACTACCTAGAGGTTTTGAAAGGGTTTTGCACAAAGAAAAAAAAGGAACCTGGAGATGTAGGACGGAAACCTTTTTTATATTGTGATTGACTGCTACATAAACTTTGACCACTTCCTGAAGAGTACGCACCATTTGCAAATTCCAAATGCCGCATCATCTGAAATACTAAATTAATGACTTGGTGTTGTGTGTGCAGGAGACTGCAAGACGGCCTGTAATGAGTGGAAGCCGGGGGAAGAGATCTGGATATTAGATCTAGCGAAGCACAGAAGAGATGAGGTGTTTGATGCCATGTCTCTTGATGGATAAATTAGAATTCGTTCCGCAAAACAGTCTCCCGATCTTCGCTCAGCTTTGTCGATATTGTCATGTTGCCGTGTCAGAGAGAATCCTATTCCCCACATTTCTCTTCACATTCCTGCTGGTGTCTCATGATTCATAGAAGGTGAATATGTGTATTTATTCCCTGATACCCCCAGGGATAAATCTGTTATCTCTCCGCTAATCAGGGTCAAGAAGCATCGACGTGATGAAGAGCAGTTTGTTTTCGTTTCCATTCTCAGATTTTCTCAGGTCTAGGGTAAGTGATCTGTGCGCATAGAAACAAATTTCCCTGTTACATCAGAACTGTGTCCAGAGAAACTGTGTGAAATCAGCAAAGTCATTCAAAACATGGCCTTGCATATTACGATCATTTACTACATGGCTGCTCACTGAGCTTACTGGCGGGGTGGCTCTTCCACTCAAGAACCAGGCCTTAAGCACTGTATCTACAACAGACAATGAGTGTACTTTTGGAAAATGTATAAATGTTTACAGAATGGGTTTTGAGTGTCAGTCATGCATTACAATTAATTTTCCATTTAATTATTCTTTGGAAAATGGGTGCATAAAGTCTTCACCCTGGACAAATTCAAAGTTCCCCAGGACACGGTCAGTGGCTTATCTTTCATCTCCTTGTAATGACAGCAGCCATCAGTCAATATTAAAACAGATACATATATGGTATGATGTGGTAAATGCTGATATCAAGCTTTCTGTGTCCTCAAAGCCACATGTGTATTAGAGATGCCAGATGTAAATAGAGAAGGACACTGACCAAATATATTTGATAGTTCCAGTTTGCTCAGGCGACTTGTATCGTGACTTGTATATCGTGTTTTTATTTCCACTGAATTAAACTGTTCCTCCAATCCTCTGTCCTTTTTTGTAGTTTGAACCAAAGCTTCCATTGTGTGTCACATTCTGACATGAAATAAAGTCTACTTTTGAGAATTGTTTTCAAGCTCAGATATGTTGTTTTTCAGTTTTTAGTGATCGTGATAACCTGAATTTAGCCAGTTTCTAGATGCCTCAGAGAATCCACGGGCTGACGTGTGTCCAATTTCAATGCTTGAGAGTTTCAGTCTGTCACCTCTGGCATTTTTACTGTAGTTTTAGTTGAAGGTATGTGCAACCTGCATCTCTACCCCCGTGACTGAACAGGTAATACGACATCTAAGGATTCTGAATACAATGACATTACCAAGCTTCTCTGAATGAAAGAGGCTCTGCCACAGACTCAGAGATGCACGCACACACTGCTGTAAAACGGCACCATCCAATGTTGTCTTTTTTCCGGCAATCTATTGCTTCTTCCTAGATGCTAGGAAATAATCTTTTCCCGTTTAACATCACATCTTCACTTTATTGCATCATGGACTCCTTATGTGACATCATTACTGCCCACTCACCCCTCAGTGGCGACACCAGAGCACCATCTGCCCAATAGGCCTTGGAGCAGCTCCAAAGTGGACACAAAGCTTAACTCCTTTTTGTAAAATCCCCAAGCCAGTGTTGAGGCACAGGCCCTTTCAGGTTCCTGAAGATACACGGTCTCTAGGGATGAGCACCAAAGGTTAAGTTCCTCCAAACTGCAGTGCCAAGAGTGACCCGCTTTCAATGGGTGCCGTTCAGTGGCATCCATGGTGTCACCACCCTCCTGAAGACTCCCATTATTTTGGGATTCACGCCACATTCAGCTCACTCACCACGGGTTCACAAGGTACTCCGATTCCACTGGATCCTGAAAATCAGGCAGGGCTGGTTTGGGTTACTTGTTTTATGACTTTTTAATAGAAAATGCCCTGCATGTTTCCCATTAGCCTGCATCAAAGCTTTTATTTGTTTATTATTTTTGTTTTCCCAAACAGCTAGTAATTTCCAAAAGAGAGCTGTAAAGCAAATGAGTTACATCCCCCCTGAGCATTAACCTCCCACCTCCCTCTGTGTTCTGTCTGCTGTACTTCCTGGTTTCAATTCATTTCCGTATGCTGTTTTGCTCACTGTCAGTTATGCTGTTCCTCAGCAGACATTAACACTGTGGTGCTCTTCCCACTTTTTGCTTGTAACATCTATAAAGGTCTGTTGGCCATGGAGTAATTCTGAATGAAGTAATTCTCCGTTCCTGCTGTGACATGGTTTCCCAGGAAAACTCAAGAGCCAAGCTGACCGTGTCCTGGACACTCATGTTACTGCCTCCCTTTTCGTGCGGAGAAGAGGGGTTAATGATGTGGGTGGAGAATGGTTGGGGGAGGGAACACAGGACTAAAGGGAGGAGGGGAGGGCAAGAGCGCCAATTGCTGTAAAACTTCACCGCTGAAGAAGAAGAAAAGAAGCAGAAACTCAGAGAAGCCAACTAAAGGGTGGAGATTTAGCTTGGGACAGAAGAGGACTGTGAGATTTTCCTGTCTTCACATGTTCACAGAGGCAGAGGGCGGAAGGTTAGAGGCGTCAGAGGAATATCACGAGGACTAAGGTAGGATGTGGGACAACAACAGACTAGCCTCATCTCGGTCAACGTGTACGCACAGGAAGAGGAACATGAGGATCACAAAATAGAGTTGCGGAGAAGATAAGGGACTTGGCTAAAACAAGAGGTGGACAGAAATCAATGGCTGATAAGTGAGGAAGAACGCCTTACATTCCAACCAGACTGAAGGACAAGCAGAAGAAGAGTGAAACATCGAACCAGAGAGAGGGGAGGGGGGGCACACTGGGTGTTAAAGCAGAAAATATGAAAACAGTGGGAGGGAAGTAGATGAGGACGTGAAAGAGTTCAGCAAACGTAAAAGCAAGAGAGTTAGTGACAGAAGGTGAGGAGGTGTGAGGGTGAAGCTAGCCGGAGGCGAAAGGTATGAGGGGGAAGGTCTTGAGTGCAAGTGCCTCGCTGATGATCTCCGTCCTCTGCTTGGGGAGCCTGCTGACAACTCTCACCTGGTACATGATCGACGACAGGTAAGTCTACAACCAGGCACTAACCCTGAGTGATTCGGCGCCTTGATTTTCTGTTTAAATGAACATCTACTCACAAATGATCAAGGGTTAGTAGATGTGAATTACAACAACACTGAGACGGGAATAGATAGTTGGGAAAAACTTGAGCAGAAATGAAGCCCTCGTGAGATGCATGCTTGCTAGTGACGAACAAGTCCAAGTTTGATACAGAAACTGCCACAGTAGAACCCGAGGGTTTCCGGTAAAAGATGAACGGTGTCCGTCTTGTGGTTGGGTCAGGTTGGTGGCGTAAACATGTCCAAAAGCTTGGAAGATTGAAAGAAAAGGACAGCAAAACGGAATTAGGAACAAAAAGAAGATAAAGAACTTGTGTGATGTCACAGAACACTAATGTTTCAACACACACACACAGACACACACCAAGACAAAACTGTTCATCCTGAAATGGCGAAAAGTAGCAAAGGTCGGTGTACACTGGTTATTCATTTATGCTTTGAAATCCTGAGAATTATACCCTGTTTGCTTTCTTTGGTCAGGAGACATCAGAATGTAGTTTCTGAATGGTGGTTGCGCTGGTACAATAGAGGTGCCTTAATACATCGACACACACACACACAACTCCCGTTGTGTGCATATCAAGACATAAGATAAGTTCTGTCAATCAGGTCCTGTCAATCAAGGGCGCCAGTGCGCATAAATGTTTTTTCAGAAAACAGATAACAGGTGGTTCCCAGCAACTGGGACCAGAATCAAAGCACATTCGGTCAATTAACCCAAACAGCATTTTGTCTGCGCTCTGCTCTACCCCGTACTAAAGGTGGTCCACCACCGCTTTACATTGTACAGAGGCTTTAGAAACAGCAAGAAAATGTTTTTTGAGCTCAGACTTTTAACTCCTTTATAGCCTTCTATTAAAGTATACAAGAGAATATGCAAGGGAGGGCAAAAAGCTCTGTTTCCTGTCTTCGAATATCTAGTTTCACTCTGTGTTTATTCTTTTCCCCTCCACAGAAATGTGGAGCTTCACAAAGCACCTCCTCAAAAGAAACAAAGACTGAAGCCCTCAGCCATTTGCAAAGAATGCAGGTGACCACTTTGTTTTGGATTGCATTCTGACCAAGTCAGCAGGGTATCACTAATAACAGCAGATATTTTGTGTATGTGTGTTCTTGCATTGCGCTGTCACAGGGAAATCATTGACAAAGCCGTGCAGATTTATGGCAAAACCTGGACGAAGCAGGAGGACAATTACCAAAAATTCAGGTAAGAGTGGACAGCCTGCTCTTAGATGTTGAAAGAAATGGGATTATTTGAGTAATTCTGATCATGCCGTTGAGAAGCTACAGGCATGTGAGGAGAAGTCAAAATAGAAGTGTTGGTTAAGGCAGAGTAAAGAGACCACACTGTCTAAATATAGATATTGTGAAGGTCATGTGACTTATGGAAATATCTGAGAGACTGCTTGCTTATGGAGTGAAAATGTTTTTCCGGAATCCATGAAGCGATACAATTAGGTATCCCTCAAGTTGCGGTTCGATGAACTGACGCAAAAACTGTATCAAGTAAGGACCGTCATCCATGTTGTTTGACGAAGCCCCTCTGCGTTACCAGATCTCAGCTGAACGCAAAGTGCATGGGCTTTGAGAAGGCCATCATCACCCAGGGCAACACTCCGGTGGGATCCAAGATTGTGTATGACGGTGAAAAGTCGAGGACGCTCCAGGTGACCCCGGAGATTTTCAAAACCTTCATAAAGGTACCAGACATATTTAAAACAAACAAAAACAGGTTCATGGCATTTGCCGTTTCACAAGTCAAGCGTGACAGTAAAACACAGGTCCGTCTGTATTCATAAGTGTTAGGTGTAATGGAGTGCAAAGCCCCATGAGCGTCAGAATGTCTTGACCCCTCAGTTTCAGTCACAACAATCTCTCATGCGTAAATTTGCAACCACAACTGTGGGATTTGCGCTTATACATCTGGGACCGTAAATCTATATGACTCTGTGGCAAGTGCATTTGTGGTCTGCCGCACCTTGCCAGACCTCCTGACGGTATGCTTTGGCGAAACTCTCGTCCATTCAGTTAGCCTTTGCATAAAGATAAGCCAACTGACGTGTTGGCGCACAGCAATGTCAAGTTAAGATCGTCAAGACAATTAAGGTTCTTTTGGGACAAGGAATCCCCACCTTTCAGATATTCCCTCATCCCACTTTCACAATGCAGAAGGAGAAACAAAAACAAAAACAAAAGTATGGGAAGAGGGGAACATTGGATGCAGAGGATGACAAAGCTGACTTAGTGGTTTTACTGCCTTGATGTGTCACATTCGCACATTAACAGAAGAAGTGGATGAGAGGTTGACTCACATGTTCTAAAAGAAAGGTGTGGTCATCTCAACGCAAAATAGGCCCGGGACAGGAAGGGAAAGGATGAAATCTGAAAAGCTCATGTAAATAATGGGTCCTCCATTTGGAAAAATATGTCAGAAGTATTCGGGCACAAACCACTGACTTTTTAAGAATTCATTCATTCATTTTTTAGACCCCTTATCTAGGATTACTTGGTAACCACAGGACCACAGCAGGCCACCATTCACTGGCACATTCATGGACAATTTATAGTGGTATGTTGACTGCGGAATCCAGTGAGAACCAACGCAGGCGCCGGGAGAACAGGCAAATGCGACCAGGAAAAAAAAAATTAAAAAAATCTCCCTGAAGAAAGAAGGTCAACAAAGGTCACCTTAAACAGAACAGAGCTGGGCAGCAGGCGGATTACCGTCTGTGTTTGTTGATTTCAGGAACATCCTTTCTCAAACAACACGCTGGACACCTGCGCCGTTGTTGGGAATGGAGGGATCCTGATGGACAGCAGCTGCGGGGAGTTGATAGATTCAGCTCAATTTGTTATGAGGTGAGTAAAAGTGCCAAAAATCACCATTCAAAAGTTGCTGCAACTTGGTCGGCAAGCATTAGTCTGCCATTGTATGCTGCTTCCTCAGATGCAATCTGCCGCCGCTGGACAACATCTATGAGAAGCACGTGGGTGTTAAGACCAACCTTGTGACAGCAAACCCGAGCATCATCCATGAAAAGTGAGCAATGGTGGTGAAGGCTATTGCCTTGTAACCTGTGGATTTTATTGTTTCCTCACAACTTCTGTTCTCTCCAGGTTTGGGGCTCTCATCGCGCGTCGCCGTCCCTTTGTGGAGAGACTGAGCGTCTATGGAAACGCCCTGGTCCTTCTCCCTGCCTTTTCCTACAGCTTCAATACACAGTTGTCCCTGCGGGTTTTCTACACCGTCGAGGACTTTAAAAGTCCCGCCCGGCCGATCTATTTCAACCCAGAGTACCTAAAGAATCTGGACCTGTTTTGGCGTTCCCAAGGCCTGAAATCAAGGCGGCTGAGCACTGGCCTAATGATGGCCAGCATGGCACTCGAGGTCTGCTCCAATGTGCACCTCTATGGGTTCTGGCCCTTCGGCGCTCACCCGCAGGGACTCCACTCTCTCACTAATCACTATTATGATGACAAGAAACCTAAGGTACAATTCCACGCCATGGATAGTGAGTTTGAACTCTTGCTACAACTGCACAGTCAAGGCGTGCTCAGGCTTCACCTAGGAGAATGTCAACCAGCTAAAACGTAGGTCCATGACCAAGTGACAGCGGGCGTCGCTGGGGTGGGTGGTAACGGTCTAGTCTTCATAGCACCTCAAGAAGTTGTTTTTTTTGTTATTTATCTAAAAGGGTAGGCATAGTGTGGTAACTGGACTGGAGTCCAAAGTAAGTCCATATGGCCTTAATATTTTTGACAATGACCATTATGGATAACTGAAGAGTCTTAATACTATTTGAATGTAATGATCACGTTCGGAAAAAGTCCAGCTGGGGTCTGGAAGAACTTATTGTAATTTAAATTGTAAATCTTTACAGGATCTTAGATATTTTGTGCCTTGAATCTGAATAAGAAAGTGCTGATGGCAGTCTTCATGTAAATGGTTGCACAGAGTTTTCTTTGTTTTTTCATCAAACTGAATGTAAGAAAATGCAATACCTCAACCAGGTTGAAATTGTGAAAGCACCAGCATACTGAATGTAAAAGACACATCACACCTTTAACCCTGTCCTTTCCTGAGAAATACTGTTGTGCCTGGCAGGTAGAGAACAATGGTACACGTTCACTTCGAGCCACACAAATCCTGTATGATATGGATAGCAATCACATCAGAGTTCCACAGTTTTGGCCTCACACATAGTCAGGGAAGCCATTACATCTCCTTCCCGTGGGCCTGAGTCATCAGAGGACTCTGGCAGACTAATGCCAAGGTTGCCACATGTGACTCTGTGACTCCTTCACAGTTGAAGGCCCGCTCTTGGGGTGGAACTGATATCATAGAACTTTTTTCTTTTAAAGGAGAGTTCAATTTGCTCTTTGCATTTACAGCTTGGGTGGGTCTCTTAAAACTCAGTGTGATCTTTCAGGATTAATGAAATGTCTTATGTTTGGTATTTCTCACCAAATATATATGTATTTACACATAGATATTTATACAACAACTGTAGTTGACCAAACTTGTGAACTTGACTTTCAAAGTAAAGTGAGTTTTTTTTTGCCTTTTTGTGGCTTTGTGAAGAGGTGAGGCTGAATGAAACATTGAAACATTTACTGGGAGTTAATTGTATTTATTGTTCAGATAATTTAAAAATTCACTTTTCTAAGTGCTCACAGATGTCGTCACTTGTACGGGTCGGTGACTGCAAGTCTTAAGTGCCAAAACTTATCATAGGAATGCAATGGTGGAAGGCAAGGTGCCTTAATTTGGTTTGTTTTGTACCTGAAATGCCACAAGCTCCAGCAATACCTTTGTACAATCCTGCAATTTCCCTGTCTTTTAAGGTGGCAGTTTGCTTTTTTTTAATTGGGCTTTTATTTAGATTTTTTTTCTTGTGATGGGTGATGTTAGGACACGGGAGTGCTTGTGCCAGCCACTCATTACAAGATGAACCAATCCTTCCCTGCATAGCAGAATTAATTGTTCCCATACTTGGGCCACAAAGTTGCGTACATATGGCTCAGTATCAGCCTTGTTTCCTCAGGCCATGTCTGGCTCATACACCTCTCAATTTTCAGAACTAACAACTTCGACCTGATGTGTGTAACCACCATGACAGTGCTGTCTGCTGCAGCAGGTCTTATTGTTTACCGCTGTTCCCCTAAATTATTTGTGCGCTGCTTCTTTACCTGGAATGGAGCTTGCTCACACACTGCTAATGTGTCGATTTACTGACTGGCCAGAATTGGCACGGTAGTCACCATCAGCTCAAGTATCAAAAGCTGCCAATCAAAAGCTGCCAGTCCAGTCAGCTGCCTGTTGTTTTGCTCTCATGACGCAAGTCCACCCACTCTGTCGCTTCCTGTTTCTACAGTCTATTCAAAAGACTAGTCTCTACCAATACTGTATGATGCAGTGACCATCTGCAACAGCTCTCCACACTTTTAAGATCATGACCCCCCAAAGTAAACTTCACAGAGACCCGTGACCCTAGCTGTCACCAGAAGTGAACAAAGAGTCCCACCTAGATTTTAGATCCGCAACGATTATTGGAAACAATTTATAATATGCCTCATAGCCACATGTTTGAACCTTTCCTCTGACCGGGAACAATCAGAAGACCATAAATTGTAGATGTGACTAACAGAATGACTGATCGACTCGTCAATGGTTGAGGGTTAACCCCAGCCTCTTGCCCAGTGCCAGCTTGGCCTTAACCTCCCTGTAACCCTGAGTCCAGGAAAAGCGGTTTATTTTCTTTTGTAACAGTAATGTTAAAATGGGTCTCTCCTATCTTTTATACATTTCCTTCAAAAATTTGGTTTTGAGTAACTGCTGGTGGTGGGAGGTTATGTAATTTATCCTCATTATAAAAAAAAAAAAGCCCTGCAGCTGGGACAGCGAGCTGTTGATGGCATTACTTTCTAGCGAGGGAATTCACTCGTACCGTCAAAGTAGCAGAGCAACCCCCACCCATGCTACTGACGCCTCTTACTGTCCTCCACCCTTGTCCACAGACACAGATATCTTGAAGATTCAGTGTGCCGCTCCCATTTGTCTGCTGGACTCCCCCTGGGGAGAACCCCCTAAAGAACCCCCTGACATGTTGCATCTTACCAGTCATTATACTTAAACAAAATGGTGTGAGCTAGATCACTAGGATAACTGGAAGTTTCTAGCTGCTCCTGCTAAAATTCCAATTGTATTTATCATCCCGACTGGACTGTATATTGTTTAAGAATCCTGAGTCATGTGAATTTGTACAGCGTTGTTTTTTTTCCTTAATTTCTTTAAGTCCTGAGCTCAAGACTAAGTTTGAGTAATGTTATGTTTCCTTTCAAACAATAAGAACCAGTTCCTGAAATCATTAATAAAAAGTTCTCACCCAGTGTCGGGGAGAAACAAACTTTTTACGTCAGAAAAGAGGAATAATCCATCTTGATCAGGAATGTACTTTGTTTTCCGGGCTGACAACACCACAGGTGTGTGTCACAATAACTGATTACTCCAGAGTTGCTACACATGCTGAAGAAGCCAGATATTTTAAGTATTTCCCACAGCCGTTGTACTGCTCAGCCGTAGTGTGCTGCCCCCTACTGGTATGGAGTATGAAATATGAAACGGCTCAATGAGATAGGTGGTAGTTTGGTTTTCTCCTCCACCTTATGTTTGTTTGATTGAAAATGTGTTGGTCCAACCTGTAAAAGACACAGATTTTCATTTTACCATTATTTCCTCTTGCGCTAACTTCTTTTACCCGTACAAGCGTGCACTTTGCCGTGGTCAAAAGCGCAAAATCTGCACACATATTCACCATGATTCGGATTTTAGCCATTGGAGTAGATGGATGTCTCACATCGTTTTGGTTTATTTTCCGTAAGTCAGATTATATCAGTCACACTGTGCCATTTATGCGCACATATAAAGGCACACATTGCATTGCTCAAAGCTGTGCCTCACGCAAACATTGCAAACCTGGTTTTGGGTGCATTCAAATGAGCTCTAAAATCAGAGGCCTATACATCCATGCGAAATTGTTTCATAAAATTTCTCCTGCTTGTTCAGCTTTGGGGCATCATACAGTCGCGTGTGGGTCAGACACGCAAACATCTGGATGACGCTTGCACGGCTGCGGGAAATACAAAATCTGACCCGGGGACAGCTTTTGCTGGACGAGGGGAGTTTTGTTGTTTAGCATTTCTTCCTATTCAAAAATTCACAACAGTTGTAGCTTTGAATCATCTCCTGAGTTATATCCCTGAAGGGGTGATACATCCTGCCAACGACTTAAACAGGATGAATTCTTTCATTTTGGACAAAATAGCCCGCCGCCACAAGCTGACTCCCTACAGTGCTCATGGGATTCCACTCATATTGGCAGTGACCTTGTTGTACATCCAGCTGCAGCGCTCCCTTCATTCCCATTGGCCCGTCACTCTAGGGATTTTTTTTTGTTATTATTATAATTTCTGAGAATGACAAATACTTTCCATTTCCTCTGTTTTCTCTTTGCCAAGGAATCCGGTTGCAACTCACTAACAAAGTTAAAGGAACAGAGAGCGCCGATTCATCTTCAACTCGTACTGAGTTCATAAGAAATACCAGCACATTTCTAAAAGGTCTAAAGTTCTTTGTTTTTGTATTTGATTTGTTTTTTGGAATGGGGGGCTGTAGCTTTCTCCATTCAATAATGTTACTTTTAGCTTATCAATGAAATATTGCGGGTAGATAAAGAAGGAAATGAAAGATATTGAATACATAATCACACAAAAATATGTCTAAATGTAAATATATACATGCATAAATGTTTGTATTCCAGGCATCAGCAGGAAGCAGAGGAGATTATTGGAAGGCAGTACATTCCGTGAATGAGGGACTCATTAAATATTGATGGAGCTAAATGTTTACAATGCAACCCTGTGATGTTACTGTGCATTGCTGTAGAGAAGCTACTCACTAAGGCAATAACAGTTATGCCTGCATGACATGTAATGTAAATGACATACCCTTAATGTAGTCTCGATCTATCTGATTGGCAACATACATTAGATACTAGATAACTACGGCCATAAAAGACGCTGATTCAGGTCCACTTGCATCTACTATACCACTACAAAAACATTTGACTGGCTGTCAGAATTGTAACGTGCAGTGTTTTAGACATGTTGCTCTGAACAGGCTGATATGTTAGAATAGATTGGAATATTCCTTTATTCGTCCCACGGTGGGGAAACTCACTTACTCATTCACAGCAGAAGGTGGACAGCGCAAGGAAGCTTATCAAAAATAGAAAAACAAGGATTAAACAGTGTTCCCAATATATACATATATATATAAACAGGAAGGGCTTCTAGTAGCAGCGCAGCGGTAACCGAGTGAGTGGATGTGTAGAGGAGTGAATGAATGGACACTTGAGTAGATGAATGAATAGAGTGAACGAATGAATGAATGAATGAACAAGGAAGTCTATTGAGAGTAGAGCTGAGTGTTAAATAGTCGAACAGCAGCTGGCAGTAAGGACCTGCGGAATCTCTTCTTCACACACCTGGGGTGAAGGAGTCTGTCTCTGAAGGAGCTGCTCAGTGCCGTCATGATGTTACGCATGGGGTCGGAGGTGCTGTATATCAGAGTTGATAGCTTAGCCACCACCCTCCTCTCCCCCACCACCTGCACTGAGTCCACAGGACCCCCTAAGATGGAACTAGCCTTGCTCAGCAGTTTGTCGATCTTCTTCCTGTTAGTTGCTGATAGGCTGCTGCTCCAGCAGACTACTCCAAAGAAAATGGCTGATGCAACTACTGTGTCGAAGAGGGTTATTAGGAGAACCCCCTGCACTCCAAAAGACCCAAGTCTCCTCAGCAGGTATAGTCTGCTCTGTCATGAGACCAGTCCAGTTTATTTTTCAGGTGAACACCCAGTTACTTATAAGAGGCCATAACAGACTCTCAATGTCTGGCCCCTGGATGTTCACCAGTGTCGGGGTGTGCCTGTTCCTGTGGAAATCCACCACCAGCTCCTTGATTTTTCCTGTGTTTAACAGGAGGCAGTTTCGCTGGCACCAGTCCACAAGGTCCAGTATCAGCTCCCTGTATTCTCTGTCATCATTGTCTTTAATGAGTCCGAAGATGGCACCGTCGTCAGAGAAATTCTGCAGGTGAAGGTTGTCCCAACTGTGCATGAAGTCCGCAGTGTACAGGTTGAACAGGAAAGGAGCCAAGACCGTTCCCTGTGGGGTCCCTGTGCAGACCACCAAGTCTGAGACACAGTTCTTTGACCTCACATACTGTGGGCGGTTAGTGAGGTAGTCCAATATCCACTTTGTGAGGTGGCTGTCCCCCCTTATTAGCTCCAGCTTGTCCCTCAGCAGAAGAGGCTGGAGAAATCAAAAGATGTGATCCTCACAGTGCTTCCAGGCCCCTCCGGGTGAGAAAGAGCTTGATGCAGGAGGTAGGTGATTGCATCATCCACCCCAATGACAGGCTGGTAGGCGAACCGTAGTGGGTCCATGGTCTCCCCAGTGCGGGCGTAGATGGGCCAGTACCAGCAGTTCCAGTGTCTTCATTAGGTGCGATGTCAGCACCACCAGCCTGTGGCTGTCGAGGTCCTTTGGTTTCGGCACCTTTGACACTTCCTCCATGCAAGTTGTTTTCCACAGTTGTGGAACTCTCTCCAGCTTCAGGCTCAGGTTGGAGACATACTCCGCAATCCCACAGAGTGCATCTGCACAGGCCTTGAGGAGCCTGGGGCTGATCCCTACCGCCTTTTTCTTCCCAAGCTATTTTCTTACCTGGTCAGTTGTGAGGGACACTCCTTGACTCAGGGTCAGGATGCTCGGTGGGAGAAAGCAGCTGGAGGTGTGAGTAGGGGGGAGGGTAAGGGTGTGGATTGAGGGGCAGTGGTGCAGTGGTAGTGGGGATAGGAGTGACAGGATGGAGAGGTAAGGAGTATGATGGGGGAAAGAAAGTAGTTGGGAGATGGGAGTGGTGGGGCAGGAGGTGTGGCACTGGATTGTTGGGCAGTGGGGTTGGGGGGGGCGAGGGGAGGAGGAACGATTGGGTCGGGGAAGGACTGATCAAACCTCTTGAAGAACCGTTTCAGCTCGTTCACCCAACTCAGATTCCCCTCAGCCTGGGAGTCTGGCACTTTATAGCGTGAGATGGTCTTTAGGCCATTCCAACTCCGCTGATGTCGCTCTGCTGCAGCTGATCCTCCATCTTTCTCCTGTAGTCCCTTTTCCCCTGTCTAATCTTCCACCTCAACTCCCTCGGCACAGCCTTCAGCTCCTCCTTGTTTCCTGACTTAAAGACCCTTTTCTTCTCTTTAAGGAGGGCCTTTATGTCAGGGTTGACCCAGGGTTTGTTGTTAGAGAAGATCCTTTCAGAAGAGACTTTAAAAAAATGTGAATGGTCCACCACTCACTAGACCAGTGGGTGAAAAAAAGTCCCCTTATCAATGGCCGACAGATGATGTTGAAAAGAGGAAGCCAGGCGCTTAATTTCATTTTTGCATTTAATGATGGTGATATGATTATTCAAGGAGACAGCGACTGTCCAGTTTTGATCGTTAATTGTTTTATTATCGATGGCTGGAAAAATCCCTCAGCTCTTAATTCGTTCATGTGACTCAGAACTCCTCGGACTGAAAAGTCCTCTTGTCACATGCCAGGGTCTAAGTGTCACAGAGGAACTGGCCAATGTGACAACAAAATGGTGCTGCTGAATGGACGCGGAGCGACGTCTCCTCTCCCGTCTTGTTTTTTGCGGTGACACGACATCAGCCCATGCAACTCTAATTCTCCTGATAGGACGCCCTGATCGCCACCAATGAAAATCAAACACTAGTCTTGTATCGACAGTGGGAGCGCTGGGGTGGGGAGGCGAATGGCGGGGGGGGGGGGAGTCTCGACACTTCTAAATTGGCCGGAGCTTTCTTCCATCGAGCATAAAAGACATAGACTCTTCATTAATTTCATTTCATTTCTGATTTATTTTTGTAGGAAAATATTTTCTTTCAACATGCGAATAAAATAAATCCATCAGAGAATATGAAAAGAAAACTCTGCCAAGTAATATCAGCGTGGCACTCAAAGGAATGTACTTTTAAAAATTAGGAGGCATAGAAAAGAAAAACACATTTGTCTTTTTTTTTCCCTGGAAAAAAAAACATTGTCTTTTTTTATTCTCACAAATCCCGTCTTGTTGACCATAAGGAACCGGGTTTAGGGGAAGAACGACACCGCCTCAACACGGTTACATGGGTTGTTGGACAAGGACAGAAAGACGACGATGAGGCCAGACATGGTGGACCGAAAGGAGACTCCGTTGTTTTACAGCCACTGTTCTGTGAATTTGTGGATCGTCACCGAACAGTTTTACTCGGTTTAACGTTGACACATCGGACCAGTTCTATCCCGTCCTTCCAATTGTTGCACTTGTTCCTTTGAACGGCTTGCATGACAGCAGTAACTGAATGGAGACCATACCGGAAAAGCAGTTTTTTGTTGTATCATTATTATACATCTTTAAAAAGCCATGTTGCTATTTGGAAGACACCACATTTGCTTCATGCATCTATTGTGTTTTGTCTTCTCATTTACCGGTCGATTCACAAGGCAACAATTAATTCAACCCATGCAAAGATCCTTCCCTTTGCTGTGGCTAGAAGGCTTGTGTGCCTTCTTGATTTTAAAGGCCAGACCACTGGGGGAGAGAAGGGGGGGTCCGATTAGAGAACCGATGAAAAGCAGCACCTGGCCCTGACCACTGTTTATTCCTGCCTCGGCCCCCGACCGGGCCCTTGGACTCGGAGTGGGACGCCTGGGGAGCCTTTGTTAGTGGCTTATGCTCGAAGTGGGGCGCCAGGAGCGGAAGGACAGACAGAGACAGACGGACAGGCAGAGAAACCAAGGGCTGGCATGCTTTTGTTTATCCGACCCACTGCGCTCTCTGTTCCAGGACTCAGTCTGGTTCTTCACAGCACGAGTGTTAGATCAAATATAAATGGCCCTGATCAGGCCCAGTGTGTGTGCCGCTCTGTTCTGCGCTATCGCCAATAAGACACATCTGGCCCACGTATTTCTTCCGCTCAATGATTGGGATCTGCCTGCCACCGGTGACGAGGATGTGAAGCAGCTTTTTAGCAAACACAAGGAAACGAGGGAAGACTAATAAATAACTGCGCTCCGGAGTGATCCAGCTAACCCGGATAGCTGCCCCGCTTTTCCCCAACAGAGTTGAAATCAAGAACCAAACAGCCGCGATTAGATTTGCAGTTTGGAGACCTCTCGCCCAGGCTTGTGCACCCCTCCCACCCCTCCTCCTTCATACAGGAAGCAGCCTCTGAAGGCCGAGCATACCTCGCCGATTACTGTCAACAGACCTGTTTGTTTGTTATCAAAGGGCAGGGGATTCTTTGGGAAGGCTTTTTTTCTCTCATGTGAGATTTTTAGATCAGGTGTTTTACAAGTAAGAGAGGCTGCCGCTTCACATCATGAGACTTCACATTTGTTCAGTAATTTCACCCCACAGAATGACAGACTCAATGGTTACTTGGGGCCTTGAGGGCACGATGTGCGGGACAGCTTTTCATATTTGCTACTCCCTTCAGTTTCCTGCCTCACAGAATGAATGCGGTTTGGTTTTTCTTCTTCTTCTTTCGAGAAGTTTGATAACTTTGAGCTCACAGCTAGTTATTCTCAGAGTGACAGCTGTTTGGAGGATCTCCGGGCATTGTTGAAAAAGGAACGACACTGTTTACCAAACTACACTGGGATCGTTGCTACAAACACTAAATACTGATACCGTGACACACAAGGAAAATCCTGGCCTTTTTTTTATCTTTTCCCATTACGACATGAAACCACCGCGGCCCACAGTTTATAAAAATATACTTTGTCATTTCACATTTTTTACATTTGGAAGGCAATTTAAAACACAATATCCTTAAATACCCATACAACTAGCTACATTTTAAAATGTTCTTTTTTTTCTTTAAATTTATTTTACAAAATTCCATTGAATAAAAAAAGAGTGTTTCCATATAAAACACCGAATCGAACCTAAAAATGAATTTTTACGCACACGCTATTATACAAAAAAACAGGCGGCTTTGACAAAAGGGTTGGTCTCACATCGGCAAATTCCACACTGGAGTAGCATGGCCACGATATTCCAAAGCTACAAAGAGCCAGGCGTCAGGGCTGCCTGGTGGAAAAAATCTTGGCACTGACACTTGCATCAAACAAACAGTATTTTGGTCTCATTATACTATAGTAATGGCTTTAAACCTTCTCCATTACACATATTAGATATTGCAGCCTTGTGTAGCTAAAAACGGACTTGCACCACTGGGAAGACTCGACTGACACAAGGAAGGTCAATAGAAAAAGGTGGACTAGTCGAACTGTCGCTGGATGCAGGTTCAGCTGGCAGCTGGTTGGCACTCCCTCTGGCGGAGAAGGCCCAGGCGGATGGTGCCACCAGAGGGCAGTCAAATACAAAGCAGGTGAAACACCAGAGGAGAATCTTGTTCAACAGCCAGAAAAGAGCCAGAAAGGGAATGTAAGAAGGCGGAAAGACGCTTAGGGATTAAATTAAGAAAGTCCCCTCTTTTGCACCTTTTTTCTCAAAGGTGGAGGCGACAAAGAGTCGTCAACGGCTGGGCTACAAGCAGCGCGACGCTGTGGTCAAACACACACACACACACACACGCACGCACGCACGCACGCACGCACGCACACACGCACGCACGCACGCACGCACGCACGCACGCATGCACGCACAGCCACACACATACAGGGAACACCCGCAGACGTGCAGTCCATTACAAAGTTGTTGCTGAATTGAGACTGACAGTGGAGAGAAAGCAGACCCAGAACAAGAGTGAAGGGCGTCGACCCTCAGGAAGGTGATGCTCTCAATTCAAAATGATCGTTGGCACAATCAGGCTGTTTAACGTTAACGAATCGATAATGTGACAATTTCACTGAAATGCAAAGTCACTGCTTTTGCTTGCCTGAGGCCATTCTGAAGATACGGCATCCTGCTGCCTTGAACTGACAAAGACTGAAAAATATTTTGCATTGCAAAAGATACAGTGCGAGAATGGGGTGTTAATGCTGATGAGGAAACACCTGATAAAGCCAAATCTGCAATCGGTCAGTTTTACAACAAAACCTACATTTCCGAAGATGAGGACAGGAAGATGACAGAAGTCATAAATTTGGCTTGTCGACTTTAGCAGAACGAGACACAAAAAATCTTCGCAGCCCATTTGGGTTCATCTCCATGTGACAACGTCAACTCCCCCCAATACACACACACACACACACACACACACACACACACACACACACACACACACACACACACACACACACACACGCATACTAACACACAGACTCACACCGCAGCACACAAACAAACGTCCTCTCCAGCTTGCAGGATTCTATAAGGCACGCTGGTGTCAAAAAATCCAAGAGAAATTGCAACGACTCAGCATTCACATTATTAGCGCACTTTTCTGGTCTTAAATCCATACGGAGGGCTTTCCCTCCCCTGATTTGCTGCTGCTGCTGTTGCTGCTGCTACCTCCTCCGCTGCTGCCGCCTTTCCCATGTTTGAGTCTATGCTTGCGTTCCTTCTGCAGCGGCGGCTGTGGCTGGGGCTGCGGTTGGGCCTGGATGATGTTACTTTGGGGCTTGTCGTCCTGGTTGTTCCCCAGCCGCTCCTCCTCCGCCCGGTGCTGCTGGCTGTAGGCCTGGATGGCTGCCTCCAGTTGATCGTGAGCCTGCTGGATCATGTCTTTGTTCAGCGCCACGCGGGCCTCTCCTCCTGTCGGGAAATTATCTTCGTTGCTCCCAAACTGCTGCTGCTCCTCCTGAGCGATGTTGGCCCGGTTCTGTTTGCACGCCATCTTGGCGTTGCTGAGGTCGGTGTAGGGCATCTGCTCTGGCTTCACCACGATATTGTAACCAGGAGGAGCGGATGGGGTGTTCCATGAGAAAGGGTACCCGACGTAATCGGCAGCTCCGTCTCCTCCCACCCCTGCCTCAGAGCCGGCCTCGGGCCCCGCGACACCTACTGAACCCTCAACGCCCACATTGGTGCCAAGCAGGCCTAACTGGTATTCGTCCTCCTGAGGTGGGCAGCGCCGGCGACGGAGAATGTCACAGATAGAACCGATCCCCAAATGGAGCATCTCCCATATGTTGAGGCTGAGGCAGAGGACGGTGACGGCGTACATGATGCGCAAGAAGATAGTCTTCTCGGTGGGGCGGGACACGAAGCAGTCCACACTGTGGGGACATGGTTTCCCTGAACACACAAACACAGGCGTCACACGGAATCCGTACAGCAGATACTGGCCCGCGAGGAACCCCGCTTCCAACAGTGTGCGGGTCACCAGCTGCAGGACGTATACCCGCATCAAACCCTCGTCACGGATACGCTTGCGGCCATCGTGGCGCACTTTGGGCCTGGGCGTGGGTTGCAGCGGGTCCCGCGGCCTTTTCGGCGGCTCGATCTCTGGCACCTCGTAGATCATGGGATCGTCCTCCTGGTCCTCTTCAGTCTCCTCGATGCCCCGGTGCTGACGCGCTCCGAAGCAGATCTTCCTGGGCTTCCTGTGCGTGTAGCCGCCTCCACCGGTTCTGACAGCAGCGGAACCGACGCCGCCCTTCGCTTCATCTAAACGCGCTATCTTGTTGACAGCGTAGCCCATGTACATGAGAGAAGGCATCGCCACCAGGATTATCTGGAAGACCCAGAACCGGACGTGAGATAGCGGGGCGAAGGCATCGTAGCAGACATTCTCACAACCGGGCTGCCCTGAGTTACACACAAACTTGCTCTGCTCGTCGTAATAGATGGACTCTCCCCCGACCGCGGTGAGGACGATGCGGAAGACGATGAGCACGGTGAGCCACAGCTTCCCCACGAAGGTGGAGTGGTTGTGGATCTCCTCCAGCAGCCGCGTGAGGAAGCTCCAGCTCATGGTGTCGCTGGACAGTGGGGCAGACAGTGTCCCTCCCTCACCTTTTCACAGACTCTGCAGGGGAGGAGGAAAGAGAGGACAGGGTGAGTGTCAATAACTGCTCTCACAAAGATTGTAAAACAGTGATTAGGGAAGATGACTTTCAATTATAGAACTTTTTTTTTCCTGGCAGGCTTATTTTGATCTGTTGCTTCTTATGTGCATGTGGAGATTCCGTGCGTGCCAGGGTTTCTGTCAAGTTTAGTCTTAGAGGGAATTAGAAGAGTGGAAAGAGGATACCGTTATTTTAAAAAAGAAATACCATCAAACACCACCGAGAGGGGAGTGAAATAATCCAAATAGGGAATTTTCTATCAACACACACACACACACACACACACACACACACACACACACACACACACACACACAAACACAAACAGACACATACACTTCCTTTCACTGCCTCTTTTTGAAGAAATAAATCCTCTTAGTGAGCCTCCTTCTGTGTGAGGTGCAGTTTCTTGGATTGTGTTAACTTAGCTGGTTCATTCTGGTTGAGAGGTATACTATATGGCACTGGGCTCTGCCGTGGGTGTGTGTCTGTGAGCTTGTGTGTATGAGCACAATTTGGGAAGAGGGACATGTTGCCTATGTAGGTTAGGTCTGGGCTCCAGGCGTTCCATCCAAACCAACAGAATCAGCAGGTCGCCGGGCACAAACCATTGGAGGGGGACGTCAGCGAGCAGACCCACATTAGCTCCGGCAGTGAAGCTTAACCCAAACACTGCTGTCCCTCAGGGCGGCTTTGCGGGAGGATGAATGTGACACCTCCACCAACCCCCCCTTCGTGAAGTTACAAACGCGCATGGCTTATTGTCATCCGGGCTGAGAGGAAAATCCCGCCATGAATACGGGCTTAGGTTTACCCGGCTCCGCAGAGGAAGCCCTTACCGAGCAGACCCACAGCTTAGATCAAGTGAGCTGGCAGGGAGAAATTTGTCGGAGGAGACGAGCCGGAGCCTCCTGTTTTGTGTCACTCGCACAGGCAGAGAGGGTGAGTGCGCTTTCCAAGATCTTGCAGTGTAATGCATTGACCACGCTGACCATATAAGGACAAGGCCGGGATGCAGGACGAGGATGTCAGGAATCCCTCAAGTGGACATTCACAGTCATGTTACCAAACCACACAGAGTGTGTTATGATCCCGCCATTCCCTGCCTGAGTGAGCTTCACGGGGCTCCGCGTGTGTGGAGGAAGCATCAGGAACGGGCAGAAACAGTCACAATGTCGCCCTGTCATGGATGAGCTCTGGCTGACTTCTCCTGTGCTATTGTATCGTTTTTTTACAACACAGACTTCAAAATGAGCTACCTGTTATTTTACCTTGTGTGTTTTTGTGTGTGACACCCAAGGGTAAAACTGAAAAATTTACCAAATTCCATTAGTTCTTAATGCTAGTTACGTGGCATGTGAAGAATCAGTGAATAAACTAAAATATCATGGAATGCAAGATACTTAAAATGTGTAATCATATTTGGTTTGTGAGGTTAGTTGGTGTGATAGAGGAGGATACAGAGAATAGGGTTAGATGGAGAAGGTTTATTCGCTGTCACGATCCCTGAAGGGAAAAGCCGAAAGGAAAAGAAGAAGAATGATATTTGGTTTGTTATGTAATAAAAAAAAGGTTAGTTTTTATTCTTCTTTTTGCATCGTAATGCATTGTTTTGGTACTTGATTTAATATTTCTGTGAAAATGTGCCTCAAATAGAGTCAAAATGCAGTGAGACAAAAAAAAAAACTTTGAGGAACTGCTTTAGTAGTTTGTTTTCTTTCCCTCACTAAAAAGACAGTTTTAAAGCTTTAATGTGATAAGTGAAAGAAAAATACATTTCCAGTGCTTTCTTTCATCACCCACACAGGGATGAGTATACGCTCCACTCTGCTGCTGCAGAATTAACAAAGTGCCCCCCTCCGCCCTCAAAAAATCCCAAAACATTTTTCGCCCCCTTTGCTGTTCAGGGTCAGTTCAGATCGGTAAATATTCCAACAGGGTTTCCGGGCCCGGATTCTAACTCCACCCACTGTGATCATATCCCACATCTATCCTTTTAGATAGTGCATAGATCTTGTCTGACATGTTGTTCTCCATTGGAATTAGTGATACTGAATATGTGTGGTGAAGGTCTGGTGCGTGGGCAAGCCCCGTCCTCCGTCCCGACCAGGACAGACGCTGTGACCGCTGCTCACGGCCGAACCGTCATCGCTCCGCCGCAACCTCAACCACACGCAACCTGGCATTTTGCTTTCTCATCCAGTTTATTTCCACGGGGGCCGGCAGGGCAGCTGAGGGTAAGGAGCTGACTGTGCATCAGTTTGGCAGGGGTGAGTCAGCCTCTTGGGACGGCACTGTGGAGACAGGGACTATCTGTTACCCTGATGTAAACATTGAGCAGCAAATGGGCTGAAATGGGGATGTCAAATGCGAGAATCAGCATAAACTTTCCGGACCTTTGTTAGCAGTGATAGGTGTCCTGCTTAAAACCCTTCTGAAACAGAGATCGCATTCAGGATCAATGGCCATGTGAGCACGATAAGGTCACGACTGCATAACCGTGTGTCTCTTTGACACGTCTAAGCCTATGACGTGGCTTCTTGTCCTGACGGCACCATGCAAGAGGTCAGAGGTCAAACAGCTCATTGCAGGAACTGACGGAAAAACACTCACAAACACACTCGTCCACAGATGCCAGAATCACACACACATTCCTGATTAATGAGAATCAATTTCATTAATATTTTTCATAAGTGTATATCTTGACAATCGCTTACTCCTTCAATGAAGAGCTCATTAAATGCCGTCAGCAAATGCAATTATACTTGGATTGACAGAAGAATTGGGAATTTTTCCAAGGAATATGATAAATATATGAATAACAAATATTGAAATAAATTGCTCCCTTGCAGCTGTTGTATAAAACCCCCGAGTAAAGCGCAAGCCGGGAATGAAAAATTAAGTGCGGAGATGCCGCAGATACAAAAAAGCCACCGCAGGACAATTTTCAAGGCAAGGTCACGGATGACAAACAGGTCAAAGGTCACCATCCGGACACAGAGAAGATGGAAAGCTTTTCAGTAACAATAAATGAATGACATAATGTAAAATTAAACACACACACATATACACACAATATGAGATGAGTTAATGACAGGTGTAGGTTAAACTAACAGTTTGTCCAGGTTCCATGTCAGTGCCGGGCTTTGGCGCCATGCACAAGCATCACGCTGCTCTCAGAGGACACACACCAAGGGCAGCTCGGATAATGAACACGCGGTAAACGTAAGGCAAAACCTCTAATGAGTGGATGCTAGGATAATGGCTTTATCAGCCCCCGATTGAACTTATATAAAGCGTGACGGCAGGTTTGTTATAGACGAACGCCGTGTCACGAATCGACTGAGGCGTGTTCATCTCCAGATTTACTGTGTGAAAAGATTTTTATTGCAGCAAAGGCAGGTGTTGAATTCTAGATCAATTTTTTTTTCTTTCATGCTTTATGATCGCTGACATTCTGTTGTTGGGGGGGTGAGGGCAGACACACTCATTCCCCCCCACACCGCGCTTGAAGGGGGTGGGAGGAGTGAATATCTCCAGAGTCTGATACATCTCGATGATCAATTACACCTGTTCTAGCATTTAAAGTGATTGTGGGGATCCAATAAGATCCAATAAGCGAAGCCATCAGCGTTCGCTGCAGCTCAGATAGAGCGGGGTCGTAATCTGCTGATGTGCCGGTGGACATCTTCCTGTGGCGCAGCCACCCAGCCCCTCTTTATACTTGATTATGATGGCTCTCTAGGGTTTTTCTCAACTGTGCAATAGTCAGTTATCATAATTGCACTCAGTATGCGGTCACACAATTACATCTTTTCCAAAGTACATAAATCAATTTAAAAAAAAGAAATAATAACCAGGAAAAACTGACGGATTTTATTCCGTTCTCTCCATGTTGTCTGATTTACGAATCCATGCAGATTACATAAAATTAAATAACATGATAAAAAATCAAGAATTTAAGTCAATTAAATTGAATTAAATAAAGACTTCCATTTCCACTACTGCGAAAACAATTTCAATTTGCATATCATAATAAAAAGCTCTTGGACAAAGCTGGAAGTGTAGAAAAAAAGAGACAATCATACAGAGAAAGTCTGCAGTGTTGAAATGTTTTCTTTTTCCTGCAAAAGCTCCAGGTTTTCCGGCTGACAGTGAGTCAAAGCCAAGTCAGAAGAGGAGGTGCTTGGGGGCGGAGGAGGGTGGTAAGGCCAATTAGGCTTCTTACTTCAGGAAGATGTTCAAAGTTTGTGAGTTAGACATTTACAGCTTTAAATGAACAGATATTAAAAAAAAAAATCGTGCAGAGCAGAGCAAAGCAGAGCTCATTGCCGTGGCAGGCAATTGTCTTCAGGGATAACCACTGTTTAGAGTGTGGGTTTTTATCAACGCTGGACGTCGAAGGAAAATGAAAGTACATTTGTTGGTAATGACCTCCCTTGAATTACAAGAGTGCTAGAAAAAAATCAAAATATCTCATTCATTTAGTCTGATATCTGAGAGCTCAGAATTCTTTCTCCTGAGTTTGTCCTTGAGGGGTCACTGCTCTCTGCTCTGCCGGTGGCGTCCCAGGACGTCGCCCACGTCCCTCAGATACCCCGCCAACTCTGCGCCGAGGCTCAACTGCCAGCCGCAAATCTATCAACGATTCACCCCGACACGCTACCTCCCCTGGGTTGAACGGTTCATCGGCGACAAGGCGACCCCGGGGGAAAATCAGAATGCAGGTGAGATGAAGGTTTCACTCAAATGCATGGGTTGAAACACACCAAGTTCTTGCGTTTGGTCTCTCTAGGATTATCAGGACAGGGCACTGTGTCTCGTTAACTCACCAAAAAGTAACCCAATACGGCTTAAGAAAAAAAGAATCTTAATTTTTCTAGTTTTTAGTTTTTTGAGCCACAACTTTACTCAAGACTCGCAGACTGTGATTAAAAGCGTGCACGCCAAGTTTGACTCTGAACCAAGTCACCCACACGAGGTTATCAGAGCTGCTCATCACATCCATTCTAGAGAAATCCTTCACACTGCATGCCGCGTGTATTTCACAGAGCCGTAAATAATTAGAGAGAGAGACAGAAAGAAAGAGTGGCGGAAAACTTACTTGGAGAGTGATCAATGCACGCGGCAATGAAACACAAACAAGGCATGACAGCTATGCGGCCGGGCCTTGTGAAAAACGCATAGAAGGAAAGATGCGTGGGGAAAGAGATCAGGAAAAGTAAGTGGGAGGTAAAAATAGAGAGCCGGGTGTGCGGTCTCATGTGTACCCAGCCCGTGGGAGAATCTCAAGGTGAGGAGGTCCCATTCATCCTCACGCTGCAGGACCAGGGGAAAGTTTCTCTCCCACCTGGATTCGTGAGAAACTGAAAATTGGCTCATTAGGAGCGTCCAAAAGGAAAAACGTCACGGTAAGCCGGTTCCATATGTTACAGGAAGTGCCTCAGAGGCGGCGGCGGCGGCGGTGGCCCCTCCGCACGCATCTGTGCCTTCTTCTCAGCTTCATGCGGAGAGAAATCGCATCTCATTTCGAGGATCACAAGTTCTCATGGAGAGCAGGAGCGAGTGAAGGGGGGGGGGGTATCCAGATCGGATATGAACCAGGTGTGAAGACCTGGCGAACCTTCGGGACACAAACAAGAAAACACAAAGTGATGAAGCAGCATACTCACTCTAGTCCTTCTCCCTCAGATGCCAGGTAGCATGTCCTTTGTCTCTCAACCCGAGGCCCCTCATCTCTGTCATTCCCCCACCTCCTCCTCCTCCTCCTCCTCCGCCGCTGCCGTCTCCCCGTCTCACTCAGCCTCCTTTACATACCCTTTAACCTCGGCTGACATCAAACAGCCCTGACCTAGAATCAACAGCGTCCCGACAACAGCGAAGAGAAAAAGGGAAAAAGAAAAACTCAAAACAAAAATCACACATCTCTCCCCTGCCGCTCTGTGATGAAGAGCTTCAGTGTGTGTGCTTAACCAAGTGTGAGCGCCTCCTGAAAGGGAAAGGAATGGGGGAGGCAGAGCATCTTTCCTCCCTCCCTGTGGTACTTACAATGTTCCTCACTTACCCCCTCATCCCCTCCAAACTGGGTCATTGGGATGGGTGGGTTGGGTGTCTTGGTTTTATGTGTGGCAGTGGTGGGGATGGGAGGCGGCGGGGGGGGTTAATACCCCCTTGAAGGGTCAAAGGGAGGGGAGGTCTGCGTCTGGCAGACACTGACACAAAATCCAGGAGCTTCCGCTGAATGGTGAGCAGCATCTACAACTTTCATCTATACTTCCCCAGATTGACTTGTACACATTTTCTACTTCCAACATTTCTACTTTTCTGAATGCCTAAAAAGGTGCTGAGCTAATGTCTGGTTACCCTGACAATATCGCGACAGGACACCTTTGCTGTTGCCACGGAGACCAGGTATCACACCGAGCCACGGAAAACATGGTGTGCAGGTGCCGCCGCAGGACATCAACAGGTGTCATTGGGTCAGCTGCTGGGTGTTTGTGTGTGTGTGTGTGTGTGTGTGTGTGTGTGTGTGTGTGTGTGTGTGTGTGTGTGTGTGTGTGTGTGTGTGTGTGTTTGTTTGTGTGTTTGTTTGTGTAACAGTGCCGTCAGTTGAGATATTCAATTTTACCAGGTACATCAGTTGCTGTGGCGGCACAAGCAAGACCCACTGAGCGTATACAACATTTTACAAATCTGGATCAAATTATTTGACATAGGCGCTACCAATACATTTAATTTTTTTTTTGGTTTATTTTGTTTTCGCAACGACCTATCAATTCTTCTGGATTGCTCCTTTGAAGAGAAATGGCAGTGCAGGTCTTTTTCTGTTGCTTAGCATTAATGTGAGCGTATTTCAGCCATAAGAGAGAAGCTGCAAGTTCAAGGGAGGGAAAAAACAACTTCTGCTGGCAGATATGAATAAATAAATAAATAAATAAAGGGTGATGAAAGGACATTGTGGGGCAAATAACCAGTAGGCTCTGGACATTTTTGAGTTAAATACTTAATGTCAGCCATGCATTCTGTATGTCCTGCTTGGAGAAATATATGAGCGGGGCCCATAATCCTCCCTTGCACCTCCCCGTGCCGCCCTCAATCCCACCAATACCGCTCTCCCCCCTGCGTGACCCCCCTCTTCATAAACTCCTAATCACGCCGTGTCGCAGACAATAAAAGATGTTCGTTTGATATTGTCCAAATCCAGCCGCGAGTGATGGCCGCTCAAATTAGGAACGAGCGCTATCTTGGCCTCTCTTCTTATCTCCCCAGTTCCGAGTGGACCCGGGCTGCCGCCGCCGCCCCATTTCACAGATCGTGTGCTGAGAAATCAGCGGCTGTAAATCCGCTTTTAAGTTCATTTCACGTCGTTCAAAGTCCGTGTGTCTGCCTGGAATCAACAGCTATCGCACTTTGGGGATTTCTCCTCATGAAGATGATGTGACTTTTGTTTCCCTGTTTCTTTTTTTCATTTTTTGGGGGATCTGTCGCCTTGTAATAGCCCTGAAATGATGTGGTGTCCTGTTTGATGGGATCATTTTCATGGAGCTCAATCGTCAGTCACACTGATTTTTTGAACTGGACTGATGGCGACGATGATGAAGATGATGATGATCAGAAGATGAAATTACTTTTTTTCCTTCCGTCTGAGTGATAGAGCTCCACTGTGGAGGAGAAATTATGATTGTTTTTCAATATAGCTGTATAGATATTCCACCAAAGCAGGAAGATGAGTCCAAAGTACAGGTCATGAAAATACGTACAAATCATCCATCATTTTCCCTCCTCTATGTCGGGGAGCTGGAGGGGGGCAGACCTCCCATACCCAGTGACCCAATCGGCTCCACCCAATGGGGTTCCAAGACTGTCACAAGACACATTAGAAAGATCACACCATCAGCGGGTTCTGGAACAACCACAAGTCCTCTTGCCCCAGTGAGCATGCCCAGAACACTCAAACAGAGAGGCATCGATTATCAGACACCAGAACCAGTCCAGCCGGCGCCTTGCGAAATGAGCGAAACAGCGGCTCCGCTCCGAGATGTCTGGACCCCCTCAACACCTCCTGTCTCCAGTCAACTGTATCTCCAAGTTCTCAAAATATGTACAATATTATGTCTAATAATAATAAGAGAATAGAACAGAATAATCAAATACCATATACTTTTTTTGGAGCAGTATTTTCACTCCAAGTTCTCCCTGCTTCTGCCTCCATGTTTTCCTGCCAGGTTCTCCATCTTCTTCCCGCTATGTAAAAACAGCCAGTGGATCTCACTGAAGACCACAGGTGTGAATGAGAGCGTGGATGGTTGGATGTCTCTGTTTGTGGCCCTGTGACTGACAGGTGACTGATTAAACCTTTGCTTCTGGCACCAAAGTCAGCTGGGATTGGTTTCAGCCCCACCCCACTGAGAAAGGTTTCTTGTTAGTTTCCTTCGTTCTTGAGTGTGATCATTTAAATACACAAATTTCTTTCTATGAGAATATTACATAAAACATAAAAAATTGATGACGCGCAAGTCAATGCCTTTGGGACGGTGTTGTTTTACGTTTCAAATAAACCCCAGCATATCTTTCCAAGGGGCCTGAGATTATAATTTTAATGCTCTGCATCAAAAAGCTGGGTTTTGTAAATCACCAGTACAATTTGACATCTTATAAGTCTATATAAAATGCACAGATGAGCAGCTACGAAAAATAAGACTATGTCTGTCTTTACATATTAATATATACAGTAAATGCATATACAAAGAGATTGAAGAGATTATGGATTCATAATTCCTCTAATCTTTTAGCTAATTTGGCTCATTTGCCAGCGTATCCATGTGTGTGGAGGCTTTAGAGACAGAGAGTCTGTCTATTTCAGTTTGACTGACGGGCCACTATTAACGTGCATCAGGATTTCAGACGGCAGCGGCATCATGAATTGAGTCGTTCGCAGAAAAGATCTGACTTTAACTGAGACAAAGTGTTGAGGAGTTCACGAGTTTCCAGTTTTTCGCTGCCAGAACATGGTATTTGAAAGGCAGCTTCCTGATACTGAACACCGACTCGACTCATATTGCAATAAAACTAAGGGAATTTTCCGGCTCATCCTCCCTGGCGATCACTCATCACCACGTTGCGTCCCAGGCGAACATCCTGCTACAAAAGCAAACAGATTTTTGTCATTTCTGCACCGGGCCTCCGCTGCGAGTCAGTTCCCACACCGGCTCTGTTTCGCCGCGGTACCCGAACCCTTCGACCTTGCCCGCATGGTTTACCTTCACCGTCACGTGGCCTGGAGCGGACTGCTATTTCTGTAAACTGTGTAAACGCTAGAAAACAAACAGCGGCGTTGTGTGGACATCAACCGAGGTGGAGCCTTGTAGCCGCGACGTGATACTGTGAAGGATCGACCGGCCCGGGGGATTCACTGTGATACCCCCTTAGCTTGCAGCGAACCTGCGCAGCCAGTGGTGTCCATCACTTCTCATTAAATGTACTACTCGTTGAACATCACTTCAGATGCAACATCCAAGGCTGTGATATCAGAGAAGGACATGTTGATTAATTTATTCTCGATGTCAACCTGAGCTGTTCCGCCACAGAAGCCGATGCTGTGGAACAAAAATCCATAGCTCAGTTCTCACACATGCAAATAGCCTGTTATCTTTGCGGTCTCACATTGCAAATACTCCTAGACCAACACAGAAACTTAAGAAGCTTAACTCCATGATCGATATGAATAATCCCAAATTAGCCAAAATCAGACAATCATGTGAATGAGAGTGCACTATTTGAACTTCCTTCATCTGAGAATGCTGTACATATTTAGTGAAAAATACGAAGTAAATCCGAAAATACAAAGTATTTATAAGCATCAAGTGGAATTTATGTAGGAAAAAAAAAACAAAATTACCAAATTAACACAGATTAAAACAAAAATCACCTTCTCCGTCTTCTGCAGGATGAAAAAACAGGCTCTTCCAATGCAATAAACTGTTATTTTTATTATTGTTATTGTTGTGACCAAGAGGCTTCGGTCTTTCATATAATATTTGCATTGGATTACATTGAAATTATTTGTGACATCACAATCCCCCCACTTCACTTTGGACTCAGACAAAAAAACAAAATACAATCCTCACTTCTCATCTTGACGGTTAGATTTTAAACATTCTCGGTTCCGTGGAGCCACCGATTACTGCTTAGGCCCCAGGAGAGGGGTCGGGAGGGGGGTAGCAGGGGGATGGGGGGGGGAGTCGTTGGAGTAACTGCAGTGCGACTCTGCTAGAAAAGATCTCTGTGGACTCTCAGGACTTGTTAGAACACAGTTTGACACAAATGGCTGTAGCTAATATGCAGCACTGTCTGTTTCATGGCAGTGGTTTTTTTAAATCTCAGCGTTGGAACTCGCATTCCTGTGAGTTTCATGACAGTCGGAAAAAAAAACAAAAAAGAAACGCAGTGTGTTCTCCAAAGGGGGGGTTGTTTCTTCCGACCAAAGGCTTGGATTCAGAGGGTTTCTTTGATTTCTTTTCTCCGTGACAATAATAACATGTATGCTAGCATTTAAACATACTGTATACAGACACTTTGTCTTGATCCGCTGTGCATTTGGAATATTAATCATTTTACATTTTTACTGATGCCTTTTTATTCTTATAATAGTAGAAAATAATGATTAATTCATTGACTACACCGCTTCCAGGGTAACTGGAGGGCCAGAGCCAATCTTAGCTGATATTCAGCAGGAAGCGAAGTTTAACTTGGATGGGTCACCTGTCAATCACGGGGCCGCATACAGAGACATCCAACCATTCACTTTCACAAAAATCTACAATGAGCCTGGTGACTGCTTTTGGGACTTTTGGAGGAAGACAGGGAACCTGGAGAGAACATCATCATCATCATCCTGCAGTCTGAGTTGCAGAGAGGCTGGGAGGAAAACCCACGCAGACAAGGAAAGAACACGGAGAGTCCACACAGAAAGACTCCGGTCGGAATCGAACCAGGGACCATCTTGCTGTGGAAGGGCTAACCACAGCACCATCATGCTTTCTATTGCCATCATCATTATTATTATTATTATTCTTAATATCCATCGTCTGCTGCTTATCCTGCAGTCAGGGTTGTGGGGGATGCTGGAGTTGATCCGAAGCTGTCATCGGGCGAGAGGCGGGATACACCCTGGACTCGCCAGTCAATCGCAGGGCCAAATATACAGACGAACAACTGTTCACTCACTCACTCATTTGGGGCAATTTTTACAAGTTTTTTCCAATTAATCTGCTGCATGTTTTTGGACTGTGGGAGGAAACCCATGCAGACCAGAGAGCATGCCAACTCTTCAAAGAAAAGTCCCCTTGTCGTAATCGAACCAGGGTCCTTCGTGCTGTGAGGCCAAAGCATGAAACCACTGCGCCACTGTGCCACCCATTATTATTATTATTATAATTATTATTATTATTATTATTATTATTATTATTATTATTATTATTAGTAGTAGTAGTAGTAGTAGTAGTAGTAGTAGTAGTAGTAGTAGTAGTAGTAGGAGGAGGAGTAGTAGTAGTAGTAGTAGTAGTAGTAGTAGTAGTAGGAGTAGTGGTAGTAGTAGGAGTAGTATTATCATAAAGGCATGGTGGCTCAAAATTTGCAACCCCTGTTAAATGAAGATTGTCAGAATTTTATTCTATAGAATTTCTTTGATAACGTCCAGTCAATTAATGATGAGAACCTGTGACTTTTGCATTATGTATTATCAATTAATGCAAATGTTTACAATCTATGTTAAAATTAATGGGTAGGAGGCGCCCCAGTGGATATCGGTCGTCTGAGTTTTGCCAGCAGGCTTTCCAGAGGCCTGCGGGTGAATGTGTACATGAAACTTCTGCTATGAGGCTCTGTGTTTATGGGTGTAATAAACAGTGTTTCCTGGCTGGCCAGGTGTTGACGGGGGATTAACATGCAAGTTGGAGACCTCCTGCGCGATAATACCCAGGCTGTTTCCCGAAATCCCACTTCTTTCTTTCGCACTTTGTATCCAATCTGTGTAATATTTTGATTGTATAAGTCCAGCCGTTTAGCAGAGTTCTGGTCACGTGACATAAAGTCACGCGGTGGTTGTTCCCCCACTAGACGCTGCATGCGGTGGATCCATGGGTGAGATAAAGGAATCTAATTTTTAAAACCCATTGATATACACAGTGTACATAAAATATTTCATTACATACAGCTGTGACCTCACATATAATTTTATATACTTTTATCCGCTCTGGAGCAGTTTAGCGTTTTACTATTTAAATGATAATGCTCATTAAACCTGCACGCAGCCATTAATAGCAGAGATATTTAACAATTAAGTGACTAGAAATTTTAATAGGCACCTCCTGCTACTGGATTATACTGCCCTCAGGACATTTTTTATGATCTTTTATTTTGACTTTTCCAATCAAGAAGTTATTATTCTTTACATATTTAGATATGGGAAAAGTTGACAAATTTACAGTTGTATTATTTCGATATGGTTTTGATGGGGGGGTGACCTGCAATTGAACTTTATACCATTTTATCCTGACTGATCTTGAAATTACTTATCTTTGTATTCGAAGGCTTTTTCTACCGAACCAAAGGCAAATCTGTGTTTCTATCATCTTTATTGTAGAACTACAGACTTGACCTTGAGGTAGTTTTGGATGGAGGACGTACCGCTTTGGGTTTTATTCCTGTTGACTATGTGACTTCACTACTTCTATTTTAGATGCGATCACAACTGTCTCGATTCAAAGATGTCTGGAGCAAAGAAGAGATGACTGATAGCGATACTGTCGAAGAGCAACCGGGTTTTATTCCCGATCGGCTGTCAACACCGAGGCAGCCGAGCTGCCGGTGTCAGGATATACACTCTTTTTTTTACTTATATTTTCTTTATCTTACACTGACGGGCTCCAGTTGGACACCCACCCTGACAGGCGGCGTCCCAGCCAACATGTCATTCCTTCAGCCATTAATCTTTTAGACGCTGCAAGGACTAGGGTATTCAGGCCTTTATTGATATTCCATTTACTTTTTTTTTTTTTTCTTACTGCACTCTGCGAAGTTGTTATCTCTACCAGCTATTACAGTTTATTTCTCATTTAGATGACTTGGATCTTTCCATAATTTGTACTCGAAATTGGAAAAGGCCACGCCGGGATTAACAAAACCGCTCGTGCCGCATCGTGTTTTTAATCACCTCAGCGTTCTCTCCGTAGGACATCTGCAGAACTATTCTTTCATCTCCAGCACGTGCGCAGCAGCAGGGCCGTGCACACTTGACTTCATGCTATGCCACGTAAACCCCTTAACTCGTCAGCCTCCAGATTCTCATCTTTAATTAGCACGAGACAGTGGGTTAACCTGAGGTGAGCGTGCCTGTGTTATCATACTTGAGGAAATGTTCCGGGATGCCGCCGTGACATCCTCCAGTTCACATGCAATCCAACAGACTCTTGAAATGTGAAGTGGTTGAGTCCAACTTGAAGGTCTGTATTTCAATGTAGGAACTGCATGTGTGTATGTGCATGCGTTCATGCGTTCATGTGTGCATGTGATTCTCAGGTAGAAAAAAATATGTGATGAATGAGAAATAAATGCTCTCTGTCCAAGTTACCAACAGAATAGGGAAATCAAGTTGTTGCAGGGGTGGGAGGCTACTCAGGGGTCATGTGTATTTTTATTGTTGGTGTATGTGCGGGTGTGCATGTGTGTGAGTGTGTGTGTGTGTTTTAAGCCAAGAGTGACTAAGACTTGGCTGTTTCTTGCTCTTTCTTCAGGCATGGAAGGAATGCATTCGACGTGTGGATGCGATTTTGGCCGTGTGTGTCCACGCGTGCACAGCACCTCTAGCTTTTGGTAACAAGCTCCGAGGGTGGAGAGAATGCATGCGCGTGTGTGTGTGTGTGTGTGTGTGTGTGTGTGTGTGTGTGTGTGTGTGTGTGTGAGTCTATGTGTGCTTGTGTGTGCTTGTTTATTTTTGCGTAAACCTCTGACTATGTGTGCGCTCTCACATACTACTATACATCCGTGTTATTCTTATTCACATTATTCTGGTTCTCCCGGGGAAGTGCCTGGTCTTTCATTACAGTCTGTTCCGTTGTCAGACAAATCTGTTCCTGAGGCGCCCGTTCCTGCTAAATATCACACACCTGGATGCACACCCAGTGCTGCTGCCTCTCCTCATGCATCTTCTAGGACCCAATTACCATGCTAATAATATCTAACAAAACATAGAGCAGTTTCCCCTCGTTAAGATTCCATCCAAGGGATCCCACGTGGCGCATCGGATTTGTGGCGGCTTCATTCAGAATTCTTCATTTTATTTATTTATTTTATGCTCCAGGAGCTGACAAGCTTGGCAGAGACTGAATAACAGGAGGGAGCTTCTCTTTTGAAATAGCATTCGAAAAAGAAAAAAAATGAAAAGAAAGAAAGACCAGACCAGTTGCCAAATTGTCTCCTGTCAGATGAATGTTAATTTTTAATGGATTTGCTTTTATACGTTTGAAATGTCGCAGCAGACTGGTGCACCGCGTTTGGCAGGTTATTACACTATATTTTTTTCCATCTTCTTAATTTTATTTCTTATAAATCAGTAAAACTGCCTGATGCTTCAAGACACTCCAAATGTGTCACAAAGACAAACAACTATCATTACTCTCCTTGCTGACAAACTGAGGTGGTTAAGTTACTCTCTCACATAAACTAAATTACTCAGATTTCACTGCAGCTCAGCACAGGAGCAGCTCATACACACACACACACACACACACACACAATAATGCTGCACAATAGTTTATATTGCTCCAGTGACGACACTGACCCACTGCCCCTGGGTGGTGCGGTTTATGGGGTGCTGCCAGGCGGTGAACTGCTGGTATGCAAACAAACAACAAAAAAAAAACATAGAATAAAAAGAAAAGGAAACAAAAGACTACCACAGGTGACGTAAGTCAGGTTTGACCTGGTATGTTAATTCACCTCTTGGCCCTTGGCAAGAATGTCAGGTTGGAGATGATAAAGAACCGTCTTTTCTCACAAATTTATGAACAAACTATATTGCCCACATTTTTACTTTCTTGATGGTTTGATCCAATTCCAGAACTTCTAGCCAAGTGAACGTGCAGGAGATTGGTATCCACACATCCATGTGAACTCTGAACTCCAGCCTCATATTCTTAAAGAACATATCAGTTTGTAAAAATGACATGGGGGAATTTGAGGGCGAGCCGGCTGTTTCGGCCCCGCTGCCTTCGCTGTCCTCGCCTCTGCGTCGGGGAAAGACTTCGCTAACCCATTTATGCAGCTGGATTTGCATTGAGTGAATTGAAGCGAAAGATTTAAATGGCATCAGTCTTGCTATTAAAGCAAAGCAAAACATCAGACAAACAGGGAGGAGCGGCTCTCCCCCTCTCTCTCGCTCACTCCCCCTTGCTGTCCCTCGCCTCGGCTCAGCGTGTGCAGCAGCTGCAGCTTTCAGCCCGGGTCCACACTGTAGGGGCCATTCTGCTGTCTGAAAGCCTGATAGATCCACACAGCAGAGTGGAGACGGGAGATGACTTCGAGGGGCGTGCTGATGGGCGCGATTCAAAACACACTAATTCTGCCCCCCCCCATTCCACCTCGCGCGACTCTACTTCATTTAGCATCTCCAATTTGTATGAAATTGAAAAGGAAAACCCGAGCTTTCCGCTCTGAGATTCACATCAGACAATAAGAGCTGGGCCATTAGTGGCATTTTTATTTATTTATTTTGTTTTGGATGAGCTGTCCACAAGCAAAGCATGTGTCGATTTCACATCCTGCCTCTGGGGGGTGAGAGAAGATGTGGAGGGATTAATCCACCCCCCCCCCCCCCCCCCCCCCCCCTCTCCCAATCTCCCACCACCCACAACAAACCAGCGAAAGAG
>CAAKHD010000728.1:3145-15403 GCA_901007705.1 Fistularia tabacaria
CCCACCACGCTAAACCGATTGCCACTCCGCCCGCCGTCTCTGCGCAAGTCATGGTCGGGTCACGAGGCGGACGAACGTCCTTGTCCGTATCGCCTCCGGTCTCCGTAAAGATGTTTCACTTTTTATGAGTCAGGATTTACATCCGCCCGCCCCTCGCCATTGTCTTGAGGGGTCACTGCGGATTTGTACACAAAGCAAACCTGCCTCCTTTTTAAGGTGGATCTCGGTAAAATGGAGTGCAGCCGTTGCCCGCTGCACGAACGAACCCTGAGCCGGTCCCTTTTATTCATCATTTGTACGTCCTGACCCCCCCGCTTGTCCCCTGACACAGCAAGTGTCTTTATTTTGCTACGGGGTAACACAAAACGGCGCCGTTGGTTCGGCGTCAACCGTCATGAACTGTTGTGCACGGCAGGATTCTGGCCCTGTGTTATTTTCGCGGCGTGCATTGGAGTGCTTGGGAGGATTAGTGAGCCACCCAAATAATCTTAATTCAATTTTATGTGTGTGCATGTGTGTGGGAATAGGCTTCATTGTGCAGCAGTGCATTCAGCGCACAAATGTGCCAGTGCTTATAATTAGCACAGATATGTGTGATGTTGCTGAGCAGCCTATAGTTGTTGTTTTTTCCTCTTCCCATCTGTGGCACAATAATATATTGTGTGTTTGACTGGCACTGCTATATTAAGCATCCTCCACTTTTGCGGCGTACAGCCCCGAAACGAACGTAATCGTCAACACGGGGTGGATTTTACCTCATCCCTGCGTATTAGAGGCTTTGTCTGTGGGTTTCCATGTGTGCGCTTTTGCCCGTCAATAGCGGACCAGATGTGTGTACGGGGATCCGTGCCAGTTGTAAGCGCAAAGCCGCAGTGGAGCCCATCCCCTTGCTCCCTCCCTGAGACACCTTACATGTAGTGAGGAGAGGAGCTGCGTCCACAGGCCACTCCTTCCGGTTCTCCGATTGGAAGAGCAAGGCCACCTCCCTCCCCTGTCTCATTGGTATGCAGGCGGTGCAGTGTGTGTTTGAGGAGAGGGGAGAGAGAGAGAGAGAGAGGTAACAGTCAGTGCAATGGGATAGAGGAGGGCGAGGAGGAGAGTGAATGAGAGCTGCTGGATCCACCTCGCCTGCGTGCCTGTCGTCCGCCGAAGCTGGGCTTACCGCCTCGCCACACCGCACCGGCGCAGAGCAGACTCACGGCCCGTTTGCACAGCATCCGCACGCTCCACGCCGACGGGGAGCCGCACGCCGACGGGTCTCGCTCCGGCGAAAAACCCACGAGCAAGGAAATCCGGGAGCGGGCGGCAGCCACAAAGGGGCCTGACGCTACAATTTAGGCACCAGCTGCTACCTCAACAAAATCTCCCTCTTCCCCATCCCGTCCTCGCCACCACCACACCTCTCTTGCTCCTCCCTATGCCCTTGTCCTCGGCGGCTCCTCTCACCTCCCTGGCCAGTATATGGATAGAAGCTCCCTGTTTCAGCTCATACAAGAGCAGGTAAGCAAGCAAGCAATCAAGCAAGCAGCGGCGGAGGTTTCTATGGTTACGGGCTCCAGGCCATCTCGCCGTCTATCCAAGGAGTGAGACGCGCACGCCGGGGCGAAAGCCGATGCTGGGAGCGATAGCAGGGGCCGTTCGCAAGATTAGAGTTTGAGACGGTGCAACGGATGCCGGCGTCCCGGAGCCATGTGGGCCCCCGACACCGAGGTCAGATCATGAGCCGCGGCGGGGGGGCGGCTGTCGTGTCATGATGTGTGAAAGACAAAAACGGGAGGAGGAGGGGCGGATACTGGATACAGAGCAGGACTGATCCGACGCTGCGTTGGAGAATTGACACAAAAAAATCCTGAGATAATTGACAATCAGCACATCGACGGCGTGCAGCTGTGTGTGCAGTCGTCGCACTGGATGTGCACGGATGTGTGTGTGTGTGTGTGTGTGTGTGTGTGTGTGTGTGTGTGTGTGTGTGTGTGTGTCATGGTCACTCTGACCATGCATGTCTTTTTCTGGGGAGTTATTATGCACCTAATAATATCAATATTTGATGACGGGGGGAAAATCATTTGTTACATTCATGAGAACGGGGTCGTCCGTTTCTGCAACGTCCGGCTCAAGGGTTCCCCGAAAGCTGTTCTTCGGCTGTTTGACTTTTTCCTCCCTCTGTGTGGAACGGCTGGAAGGAACCCACACACACACACACACACACACACACACACACACACAATGTTGGTGGCCATATTTATGTTGGTCGCTCCCGAAACCGCAGTTTTTAACGTCCGTCACGTCCGGTGTTCAAATTTAGCTTTGGTCTGCCGTTTCCCAAAATGAGCACACTCGAGTGGATGCCGAGAAAGCATGTGTATATTTTGCAAGTATTTCCTGTGGACTTTTGTCTCTCTCTCTCTCTCTCTCTCCCTCGCTCTCTCTCTCTGTGCTCTGTACGATGTCAGGTATTCCACTCCGGACCGGTTAATGTGCCTCCGGTTGTGGACGGTCAACCAGACTATTGAGTCTTGTCCGATTGGCAGTCAGATTGAGCAATCATCCCGTTTGAGAGGGAAAAATCGATTACCTGCTGCAGGGTTTGAGGTGCACAAGTGGCCCATCAGCAACACATTGATCTACAGAGCCTCAGGGACGCGTGTTGTGTGTGTGTGTGTGTGTGTGTGTGTGTGTGTGTGTGTGTGGCTGTTTGCAGAGTTGCAGTTTTCTGAATGTGTTTGTGTTTTCGTTACAAGGAAGCCCGTGTGGGTTGGGTGAATTTGACGAGAAGATGCTTTGCGGTCACACCAGTGAGTCATTTACTGTATCAACACGCCGGTGGTAGCAACTGCCCAGCGATACTCCGGAAACACACATTTCCTAATAGACACATTTTAACGCATTTTAACGCAAAGACAATGGCTCATCGGTGCCGATATCCATCCGTCATCGATGCCGGCCTTCCGGTCGGGGATGAAGCCCGTGCCTCCAAATTTTAAATGGCAGGCTGGTTTATCCATTGTGAGGTTTAATCTGCATTTGTCAGTTCGCGCACAGTTTGCGAGGCCACAACTGAGCAGCCCGGAGTTCCATTACTGTCAATCACTCAAGCCGACTGACAACGTGCTTTTTGCACCTTTGGGACTCCATGCGGCGGCTTTTGACTCGGGAGAAGATTTCCCTCTCGAAATCGGGGAGCCGCCAACGCCGCTCGGACTCGGAAAAGGCACGGGTGTTGTTTCCTGGAGCGCCCCGCTCACCTAATCACCGGCCGCTTGTTCTCTATTCTTTATCCAGGAAAATATTTAGCAGAGCGGGACCCATTTCACAGCTCTGCCCCGCTTCGGGGTTTTGTTTTTTTCTTTTCGTCACGTGTCAGGCAGCCTTCCCGTAACAAGCGCGCGTACCCTGCCGCCTGCCCCCCATGTAATAAGTCTGTTAAAATCATTTAATCAGTTGTCACAATGGGAAGTCAAGTGCTTTTAAGAGCATTTCTGCTGGTGTTTGTAGTTTCACAGTTTGATTTTTGTTTTTTTTCCTTTGGCTTTGGAACCTGAAGGTTTACAAATCAGCATTTGGCGGTTTTAAGATCATGCAAACTGTTTGCCAACTGAAATATCATAAAGTGACTGGAGCTGTCTTTTTTTGTATGTTCTGTTGATTCGCGATGATCAGTGAAGTTTCGGAAAATGTTCAAACCTTCATCTGAAATATCCATGCGATGTCAGGCAAAGTGGGTTCGGACTGGAGGTTCTGGTAAAACACTGGCTGAGGTTGGACCTCAGGTAATCCTACAGAGCAGCTCAAAGATCACCACAAATCATCCGCTATATGGCTGGTACTCTGCATGGCAGCAGTGTGTGTGTGTGTGTGTGTGTGTGTGTGTGTGTGTGTGTGTGTGTGTGTGTGTGTGTGTGTGTGTGTGTGTGTGTCTGTCTGTGTGTGTGTGAATGGCTAAATGTAATCCAGTTTACAGCGCTTTGAAAACCTGTCAGGTGATGAAAGAGCTTTATAAGTGGAGACCATTTATTAGCTGTCTGGATAGTGGAGTCAGTCAAATAGATCCCGGCTGATAAATAAGGCTCTTATTTTTACCATTTCATATCAGCATCTGTACTAAGTTGTCATTGATTTACACACACTTATTATAAAAGTAATTATTATTATGTTATCATGTATGGCTGAAAATACCGTAATCTGTCAAACATCCGGTTGCTGTTGTCCAACCGATCGAAATTAGCTCAACCGATTCGCTTACAACCCAGATATCGGCATTGGTTAGCCTCTTCTATGCTACTAATTTAGCATGATTATGTTACTTCATGAACTCTTGCTACCTCCCGAATGTATCTTTTGTTGTCAATGTCGAAGTTGTTTCCTGCCCAGAGTTTCGTTGCTTTGCGGAATTCATCATTTATTCATCTTTTTAAAGAAGAAGCCAGGGATCCAAAGTTTCTGGGCTCTGCAGGTTGGAAGGATATTGCCGGCAGGTCTGGAGGAGCCACATGGAAATGCTGCAGGGGGAGAGAGGAGGCGGAAGTTACAGCGGTCACGCCAATGAGTTTATTAGTATTTGTCTGCAGGAGGTCGCAATGCTGAGCTAAGGCTATTTCTGGCTTAGCTCAGACGAGTGCTTATTAAGGCAGCATGCATGTACATATCCAGTCGCAGCGTGTCCCGTCGTATCTCTTTTGCTGCGCCACCGATAAGGCACATTAACAGTTGACAACACCTAGCCTCTTAAGTATGCTATCATTCAGTGGAAAATATCTCCCCGTGTGCGTCTCAGTTCTTATCTCACTTATTTATATCTTTTTCTTAAGGACTCGAGGGTCTGAATATGCTACTCTGACACATTTATGTCAAGTAGAGGGGATGAGACTGCTCCATCCTCCCCCCCCCACTTTCATCATGCTCTGATGCTAATTTGAATTGATCTGTGTTTGAAAAGCACCTCTGGCTGTTTCTTCTGTGATTAAACACCGGGATATTTAGTTAAATTGTTTCCATCCAGGAAAAGTCTGGAGTTGTTCGCGTCTCACGGCCCCTGTTTTGTGTTGCCACAGGGCTACGTATCCACAGCGCAGGTACTGTGATTCGGGGGCCGGGTCGTCGTCGACCCGCCGCGAGGATTTTATCCGACGCCATGCAAACGCACCTACCCTGTAAATGCCGCTAGCCCTCTGCAGACGCGCAGCCTCCTTCAAGCCCGACTGTCTTGTTCAGAGACAGAAGTGGGTTTGCGGGAGCGGCTTCGAGCCGCTGGTTCTGGAGGGCGTGCTTGTATTGATGCAGCGTTCAGGCTCTGCGAAAGTTGACAGAGGGAAGACAGTTTTATCAACAATCAGGACGCGAGTGTAAACCTCCGGTCACGAGCGGTGCACTTGCGAACCCGGAGCTTCGCTCCGCTGCTCTCAGGACTTTTGGTTGTTCGTCGTCTCGACTTCATTTATATCGTTTTGTTTATGAATCGAAACGGGACCAGGATGACTCGGGTCAGGACTCGAACCCCATCGAACCCCTTTGGCCGCAGACATACAAAAAAGAAATGATGTCAGTTAATCCCTTGAGCGGAAGTTTGGTCAAGTAAAGAAAAAAAAAACTTGCAAAAGTATCTCATATCTGTTCCATGCGTGCACAACTCTCAGTTTACGCAGACGGCACAGAGAAAAGCCTCATTTCCTGAGAGTTAGCATGCAAGTTTCAGCGGCAGCTGCCTCGTCTGAATGACACATCTGTGTGCGTCTCGCAGACAATTTAACGACGGCGGGCTGTTGTTTATGAAAGGTTGCCGTCTGACTCCGGATGACCTCAGCCCACCGCTGAGCAGCACCTTCTGCCATCAGAAGGAGCTTTGGAGAATCGGGACATTTAACTGGAAATCCTCCGTGCTGGTGCGTGATGTTTTCCCGCGGGAGAACTCCGAGCCAGATATTTGAACACAAAAACGTGTTGTTTTGATTTTGCAAACATGTTTGGTTTCCTTGAGCTGAGTAATGAATCCGCAAGCTGCCTTTTACTGGACGCACAAGTGTTAAATATGAAGCCTGACAAACTATTTGTCCGATATCGGCCGATCACATATGTGCGTTTCATCACCTTCAAAAGTGCAGCAATGTCTGCAGAAAGTGAAGGCCACGGCAGGAGAAACATGTCCCCAGGTCTCTGAAATAAACCGTGGCGTCCTGTAAAATTAGACATTCAAGAGAATAGCGTCATTTTTATTATGGGATTTTTTTTTACATTTGTTTTAATCTGACGCTTCTTCTTCTTTCCTTTGGGCTTTTTTCTTACAACCAGTCAAACTTCTCCATCCAACCCTGTTCTCTGGATCCTCCTATCTTCATGTTCTCTCTCACTACCTCCATACATCTTCTCTCCGGTCTTCATCTAGAACTCCAATTCCAGCATCCGTCTATCAATATCTTCACTCTCCCTCCTCTGTCCATGACCCATCCATCTCTGACCTTCTCTCCAAAACATCTACCATGTTTGTCCCTCCGATGGACTCATTCCTGATCCTCTCCATCCTGGTCACTCCCAAAGAGAACCTCAACATCTTCATCATCCATCATCTCTGCTCTCTCCACCGTCTCCTCCAGCTTTCCTTTCCTTCTGCCTGATGTTCTTCTATCTCATCGAACCCCTGACACTTTTCTCCACCCGTTCCAACCTGCTTGAACCCGTTTCTTCACCTCTTCTCCACACTTCTTGTTTGCTCTGGACTGTTGACCCTCAGTACCTGAAATCCTCCAACTTCTTGATCTCCACTCCCTGTGCCCTCAGCGTTCCAGCCGGGTTCCTCTCATTCACACACACATATTCTGTCTTGCTGCGACTGACCTTCATTCCTCTCCTTTCCAGAGCAAACCTCCACCTCTCTAGATGTTCCTCAACCTGTTCCCTGCTCTCACTACAGATCACAATGTCATCTGCAAACATCATGGTCCATGGAGATCCCTGTCTAACCTCATCTGTCAGCCTGTCCATCACCAGTGCAAACAAGAAGGGGCTCAGAGCTGCTCCCTGATGAAGTCCTAACCTCCACTTTGATTTCTCATCAAAGTCATCACGGTGTTTTTTTGTGTTCTTCACTCCTCCGAAGAGAATGAAGCTCTTGGAGTTTTGGCACGAACCTGCTGACGGATAAAAAGCGACGAAAGCTTCTTCACCTCGGCGACGGAAATGAGATGAAAGTCGTGACCGTTACCACCTTGCTCATGAGTATCGTCGCTTCTCGGTGTCCGGTTCGATTCGGCCGCCTCATCATTGGATCCGCAGCCGTGCTCGGGGTCCTTCGGAGGCCCCTGACAGCGGCTCCCCGTCACTCTGCTGTGCGTTGGACGACAGGCCGACCGTCTTCCAGCCCGCTGGCTGCGGTTCCGCCATGGCCGCGGTTCCGCGGTTAATTCTTGGGGGTCGTTTTTCGGGTCTCTGTGACGAGGCGGCGCTGCGTCCGTCGGAGCTGCCGTGCCGAAGGAAACCCGGCTTCATGCCGACGTCTTTTCTTTTCACGTAGGTTTTCCTCCAGAACCAGCCAAGAGAGGTTGCTCGTCCTACCTTTTCCATGAAAAGCCCGCCTGCGTGGTCCGACCGCCTCCATCTGATCTCGTTCGGTCTCCTTTCAACCGCCTGTGTGTTTTTTCTTTCGTTCCCTCTCAAGCATCTGTATCCGTCATTCCTGCCACTGTTCCTCCCTCTTCCCTTTGTGTCTTCCCTTTGCCTTTCCAATGTCAATATGTCTGGGGGGGGGGGAATGCAAGAAAAGGCGTGACACACAGGCAGCGGGTAACCATGGCAACTTATGCAGCTTGTCAAAGTGTCGCCTTCACCAGTGTTGGATTGCCTCGATAACTGCCTCCCTCTCGGTGCTTTCTTTTTTTTTTTCTTCCTCCTTTCAAGCCGTTCCCTCCCGCTGTCTGGCTCCCTCTCGGGTTGTGTGCGTGTCATGTGTCTGCCCAGGAAAGAGAAAACCCCGCCGTTCTTGCCGACGCTCATTCATCTCCGCGTACCTCGTCTCTTTAACCGGTAATCCTAATTGGCTGCGAGAACCAGCCGCCACCAACCCCCCCCCCTTGTGTGATGTTCCCCTGGAATAAGGTCAGAGTGTGAAGGGAATAGTACGTTTGCTGTGTAACAGCCGACTGAAGGGCCGCATGCGTACAGTAGGCGTCTGGTCGCGTATCCGGCTTTGTCGTTTGCTGCACGCGCGTAGTGATGTGCAGACGTATGGAGGCTGACAGTAATCAGACGTCCCCGGCGTAGCTCTCTGTTCCCCCTGTCAGCCCGGGCTGAGCCAGGAGCACATTACATTCTGATCTATCTCCCCTCCGTGGCAAGTGGATGCAGAGCGCTGGAGTGTGTCGGAGGCCTCTTACAGAATAGAAAAGAAGAGGATTCTGGCGGACTGCTGGGCTAAGAACACACACCACTCACACACTCTCACAAACACCAAATAACAGTGGAAAGGCGTTTTTTTTTTTTTTTACCGAGTGCTTTTCGCCGCTACTGCTCCTCAACCCACATTTTTGGGAAGCGGCAGACACACACTGTGAGCGCTGACACAACATCACCTTTTAGGTTGTTGCAGCAAATGGTTATTTGACCGTCCTGCTGCTGCGGCCCAACCCTCGCCCTGATATGGAATAATGTTTTAAGTCAGGAGCGGTTTCGGTCGGCTGCGAATGTCGAACCACGTTTCGATTTTTGTCGTTTTTTTTTTTCCTCTGGGGTTACATGTGACGTAAAGAGCAGAGAACCTCAACGGCAAAGTTCCCGACCGGCAATAAAGCGACAACTTCCGGTAAAACTACCCGTAAAACCCAGCGGATCCGCAGAGCCGGAGGATAATTGTTTTACCTTCATCCCTTTGACATGATGCAGATTATTGCAGGGCCCATTCAAAACACACCCACGCACACTTGAACTCCTGGCGGCCATTGATGCGTCCTTGAAGCTGTTGCTGCTCCGCGCTTTCCGTCCCACTCCACATTATTTACTCGCCGATGATTATTTACTCAACTGCTGTTCAAAACCGATCATGCAAAATGCCAGGAGTTACTTTTATCAGTCGCTCCGTCCTGGAGGTTTTCCTTTGGGACTGTTTGTGTGAATTTAAACAGGGCCGACTTAATTATCACATTAATTTTCCTGTAAGCGATCCTTTCAGAAGCAGTTCATAATAGGTCATACAAGAGACAAACACACACGGGTTCCTTCATCAGTGAGAATAATATGAAAGATGTAACAGCATAGGAAGAAAAACGTTTTTTTTACGTGCTCCCCATTTATCAAGGAATAAAAAGTTAAACAAAAGTGAGAATTTTTTTTTTGCAATTTTCACATTCTTCTTTTTCTGAAAACTAATTTTGTCTCTTATCGTTATCTTTATTTATGTATTTATTTTATTTTCTCCGCTTCCCGATGCTACGTCAGCACCGTGGTGTAAATAAGTCTACTATCAGGCTATAATTACCGCTCTTCTTGTCCGTTGACCCCTCAGAGCCCTTTTGCAATTCCGTTGCCGTCACTCATTCACGTATTCCATCGGCGTATCGCGTCTAAAACAGGTTGCTATCTTTGCTAAAATACACGCTGGTCGCAGCAGCACTCCGCCATGAGTCATCCCATATTATCCCAGGTTTGAATCGCAGTCCAATGAGGCCATGATTCATTGTTACAGCCCTAAATGTTATTTTAAAAAGCCTTCATCACAGTCCTTTCAAATGGAATCCGTCCATCACTCTCCTTTTACGATCATCCACCATCCACTCACTTTTTAGCGCCGCAGGCGTTTGTTTCCGCCCTCCGTCCCTCACATGTCATGTCAGGGTTTTAAAAATCCTCCGAGTAAGCTGAGATAAGATAAGATGGACTTTATTGATCCCACGTCGGGCAAATTCAATTGTCACAGCTGCATTACAGAGTAGAAAAGAATGCAAATTGTAATAATAGAAGGAATTTACATGTAAAGGATATAGATACAAATAAACAAAGACCGTGTACAATATATACAATACGATAGAAAATGTGAAAGCAATGCCTCGTGCAGGGAACGGTGATGCAAATAGCAGCTGCACCGTCGAAGAGGTGGGTAGTGGGAATGAAACGATAATATGTAAGGCGTCCTGGAGAATGTACCAAAATGTCAATATAAATATTGCAGGGATGAGAGCGGTAAGTAGACATGGAGGAAATTCAGGAAATTAGCTAAATATAGATATAAAAAAAAAAACCTTCCCAAATTTGTCCGCACTTGGGTTATAGACGATCCAGTCAAATGCAGATTTCAGTGATCTTCAGGTATCCATGTGGCTGCCTCGTTCTCACAGCCTCGCTGTGAGCAACGCACAGCACGAGTAAACAAGCCAATCCCCAGGAGAAATCTTTATGTGTTGGCAGAATATGTGATGATATTGCATCAAAGTGATTTATGCGTGGGGATGACGCTCTGCCTCGGCGTTACCTCGCACAGGGTTCAGTCGAAGTCTCGTAACCAGAGAAAGTCCGTTATTACTTCAACTGGCAGTGGAGAAAACATTCGTTCTATGTCAAGCATCGTCGAACCTACCCCATTAGTTCCCGCTTCCACCGGGCTCTCCCAGGTGGGTTTCCACACGAGTGCTCGGGGAAGAAGAAGAAGAAAAAAAATGAAGCAGATTAAATTGAGTTGACGGGTTTCTGGTGTTCAGTTGTGTGACAGTGAAAAGAAATTAAAAAAAAAAAAAAAAGAAACGTTAAAAAGAAAAACCAACAACATAATATGAATGTTTAGAAGACACACTCCAATGGATTCCCGGGTTGATCTTCTTTGTTCTCCGGTAAAGCAGCGGCGCTTTCAGCCTCGAGCCTCCCGCCGTCCAGGCTGACACGGTGCCGCAGAGTTTTAACGCCGCCGTCGTTCTGCAGCTCATGAGATGCTCTTGTCGAACCATGTCGGAGAACCCTGGGCGGGGAGGCGGGGTTCGTCCCGTGCACTCACGACACGGGCGAGGATGAGCCGGCATGACTGACTCCACAGTGACGCAACATGTGAAAGCTCACCGTGGGGGCGGGGGGTGTGTGTGTGTGTGTGTGTGTCGGCCTGCTATCCCAAACCCAACCCAACGAGGCTGCGTTAGCATTCGGGAAGCGGTGCAGCAGTCGGGCAGCCAGGGTTCTTCTCATGTGGTCTCCGCTTACGGACGCGTTCGCAAACACGGACTAAGAAAAGCTGTCACGAGACCATGAAGTCTCCATTCCCGAGCAATTTTAATTTTGCGTAAGAGGAGAACGCGAGGGGCCGAAATCACGTCAAAACCCCCGCATTACACAGACCGAGCGCAGATACACACCCTATACTTTGCAATCCATTTTTAACCAGGCGCTGTTCGAGACAGCCACGCTCAGCCATTTTTATGACACTCTCCCGTTTAAATCAATTACGAGGAGGGCGCAGAGGCATCCTCGGTAATAACCCGCGGGGCTGTGGGTCCCCGTGAGTGAGTGGTGATTATGAAAACCACAGTGACCGGGAACTGCAAATGTGACTAAGTACAGACTCATGCAGTCAAATGAAGCGTTCACTCAGAAAGACTGAAAGAAAACCTTATTTCGAGTTTTTTTTCGGGAGAGGGGATTTCACAGGTCACCGCGCGCTAGCAAGACATGGCTGCTTTTTTACAACCGCCCTGCAGACAGAGCATGCTGACATTTCCTTTCTGACCCGCTGCATCCTATCATCAAACCCAAATGAATTTCTGTTACGGCGGTCATCAACATGCAATGCATCCTCTTTTCTCGGTGTTTTCCAGCTGGACCCAGAGAACACCGGTTTCATCGCAGTGGAGAACTTCACCAGCTTGGTGGAGCACCATGAGCTGCAGTTGGACCCGTCCAAACTGGACATGCTGTTAGCGCTGGTCCAGAGCAATGAGGAGGGACAGGTGTGCTACCAGGAGCTCATCGAGCTGGTGAGTGGAGACCCAGAGAGATGTTTGTGCGGGAAGTCAAAGAAGGCATTTGAAGTGACCGCACATACACACACACACACACACACACACACACACACACATGCGCGCGCTCTACTTGAATTTCCAAAAGGTTACAGAATTGATTCAGACGGACCCAGCCAGCTTTGCTGCGGTGAAAATTGACTCGGCCGCTCGGGCCGCCAGACTGCAAAAAAAAGGATCAATCTTTCCAGTTAATGTGTCAGTAAATCTGGACAATTAACCTCGCAAACTGCAGAGTGAGGGACAGAAATCCCCCCCCCCCCGCCGAGTCCAGACACCC
>CAAKHD010000728.1:19090-33922 GCA_901007705.1 Fistularia tabacaria
TTTGTTGTTTCCCGTTTTATCTTTTTTTTTTTTTTATTTTTTTTTTTTTTGCTGACTTTTAGTGCCGCAATGATTAAACCATGAAAGAATCTGGTGGCCGTGAACTGAAAAAAGGGTAGACTTGGATTTTAAAAGGATTTGGCCAGAAAGAAACATAAGCATATGGGTCAGGGTGGGCTGAGATCTGCAGTGATTTAGATCATGCAGCGAGAGGACGTGTGTGTGTGTGTGTGTGTGCGTGTGTGCGTGTGTGTGTGTGTGTGTGTGTGACAGATGCAGCAGGGCAGAAGGATCCTTTGGCCCCGTGAATGACTCACAAATTGGATATTAAAGAGTGACACCGCTGCCTGGACGGTTGCAAAGCATGATGGGAGTATTGGTGATGGAATCTGTCGCCGGATGATTTATCGTCCTCATATCAGAGAGAGCGAGTGAGGAACAGCAAACAGCTGTGTTTACCCGCAGGACAATCACGACAGTAAATATGTATTTATCCCTCTAAAGTAAAACCTTTCATTGATATTACCGGAGAATTGAGCCGTGGGTTTTTTTTATTATTTGATCCGGCTAATAAATCCATCAAGGACAACTGACTGGAGCTGAGAGCAACATGTGCAGCAGACAACACACAGCGAGCAAGAGGAGCATGGTGGACACCTGCTGTGTCTGTCTCTCACACACACACAAACACACACATACATGCACACACACCGCCGTTGGTTCGATCCATTCAACTATTTTCTCCACTTTTTGTTCTTAGTCACAGGGTAACTCGTGATCTGTCAGATTCCATCCATCACTTAACACGGGACTAATTCATCATTTCACTGATATCATGCTGGAGACTTTCTAATTAGGGAGAACACGCCTTCAGAATCCACACAGCTTGACTTCAAACCAATGAGGCACCATTTAAAGTACTGGCCAGAAAGTGATAATGGAAATAAAAAAAAAAACATTCAAAAATCTGAATAAATCAGAATCAGAATAAATTACTCATTATCATGACTAATTATTTGTCACTCAAATCTTACAATTCAAAGAATCGATGGTGGATATTGTGACGGATTCCACTGAAACGCATCGCAAGGCTTTTCTCAAGTCTTCCAATCACAGGGAATGAATGGGTTCCTCATCTCACTGAGGTCATAAAGACTCAGTTTATCATCTATTATCCACTATCTGTCATCTTTACATAGTTTCGCCCTGACCGGACCCCAAACCGCTGCTCTCTCCTCCGACCGGATCAAGTTTTGTTGCTCGCTCGCGCTTCATTTAGCGCCGGGGTCGTTCCGGGAGGCCGCGGATGCCTCGCTGCAGACGCAGCCTCGTGCTTCATGCCGGCTCCTGTTAGCCGTGTCTCCGGGGGCCGACACGTCTGCAGAGGCAGAGAGGAAAGTGCGGCGTGGGGCAGAGACAGGTGTTGTCTGCCAGACACGCGCGAGACTCCGAGCACATTTCCATTATTTATATAAGTGCGCTTTGTCTCTATCATTGTCAATGCGAGAGCATAAAGATGATCAAAACATGACAGGGTGTCTCACCTTAATCATCCGCTGCTGACGTGGAATCTATGGATCCAGACGTGCATCTCATTTTCCCTGCTTAATTTCCTCTCCTTGCCTTCTAATGTTCCCCGTACTCCTTCTCTCTGTCTTGACTCCCCGCCTCAAGTATATTGTAATTGCATTTTCCAGACCTGATTTCCATACTAAACATGCCTCCCTGGGTCTGCGCTGGAGCCGGCAGCCCAGCTCCCCACTGCTGTATTTATCACGGTGCAACAGGCCCACACGCCTCCGCCGTTCAACCACCGGCGTCACAGGAAACCCACGGTCGGGGCAGTTTCCGTGTCCCGCGTCGCTAGCTTCCCAACACGATTAGCACTCGCTCCTCTGTCTCACCGCCATTTTTATTTTATTTTTTTTAAGCAATCTGTTAAGTAGCGTGTCGTTATTTGTTCATTTGCTGACAGTTCTTCGTCCTTGGGATGCTTAGCTCATTAACTTTTACCGATATATTGACCGGCGATGTCTTTCCACGTGCCTCCTGCTGTGTCAACATATAATGAGACAACGAGCGGCAGGACGTGACCGCCGGCTCGGTAATGGTCGGCTCTGAATGCGGGGTTTACGACCGCCGGTGCTCTCCGGAGTTTTGTATTACACTTCACATGAAGGTGCCATAAAGTCGAACTTCGTTCTAATGAATATTAATGCTGTCATAAACATGTGTTGTGAGGAGAAACAGCTCACGCCCGCGTGCACACTTTCATTTTCCCCTTTGTCGTTTCAATAAAATCACATCACTGCCGGTGGAAACAGTCGTCATTCTTTTCTTTTTTTTTTACTTAATTAAGTGTAGTATTACTGTACTGTAAGAATACAAACTTCAGTCGAAGTCCCCAGTTAGAAATGGTACTTCGGTCAAAGCGGAGATGTTTTTACAGCCTAATTTACTTCAGATAGCAAATTTGAATCGACACGCGGTATATGGTCATTTGATGAGCTTTTTAAAGTATAAAACAATTCATAAAAAATGAAAATAACGTGGCAACAATCTCATTGATAGAAATTCCAAGAGATATTGAAAATGAATAATTGTCAAGAAATGGGGTTTGGTCATTTTGTTTCATGCTACAAAGGGAAACCTCCCAATCCGTCTTCAATCTAAGAACTGAACTTTATCACTGGAAAGGACGGCTTCCATTTGAAACAAGCAAAGTCAGGACAACTCTTATACAAGTGTTTCTGTTTTAGGGGTTAAACTGTGGAACGATCTCAGGGATCAATTTAAGTTAATAAAAACACTGTCAGAGTTTCAAAAAAATCTTTAGAATGTGAAATAATGAATGCACATCAATTTACGGATGCAAATATATCATGTTAATTGAGGAATTCTGTTTATAGCAAAGGCTGAGTTTGAAGTGACGTGCAGGGTGGGCTAAAAAAAGAAGCAATTTGCTTCTGCCCTGCCCTTTATTTTTGGTTGCGATGATTTGAAATTGAATTGTAAATATGATGTGAAGGATGAAAGCAACCAAAACTAATGTCATTGAATCAAAACGTGGGATATTTACTGTCATGGCTGACACACGTTTTGATTCGGAGGGTGAAAAGCTTAGTCGGCAGATCCTCCACCGGCGTCTGGCCTCTCCTGGCGGTACCAGAGGTTGCAGGAAAGCTCAGCCCGTGTCTGCGGGGAGCTGCACATCTTGCCCTCGGCAGATCTTGCCCTGCCGGCGGCAGCAATCGGCGGCGTAAACCTTGGGACCGATCAAACCCTCTTCACAACACGCCTCCTCCCGGAGAGACGATCGGCCCAGACGCCAGCGAATAATCCGGGGGAAATTTCTCGTTTTGACAAACACGTGATATCAAGCAGATTGTATGGACGGCTTTTTGCCTCCGGAACAACTTCCCGGCACCTGATGAAGAGCGCTTGAAAAGAGAGATATAAAGAAAAAAAAAAAGGTAGACAGTTGAGTGTGTGACAACAAAAAGAAGAGCTGACGTTGCAGTCGCCGGGTAGATTCCGCAAGTATATTTCTATGTGATCAGTCATTCTTGGCCAGGTCAGAACCTACAAGAGTGACATTGCACAAATGTATTATGGTAAATCTTTTCTTTATTTGCTGGGGTTTCGGGCCGCCGGTGCGTCAAATAACCGAAAAAGACATGTCACTTCTTCACAAAGGAACCTTGGAACAATGCGAACAAAGGAAATACGACGAAAAGAAGATTAAAGTGGACCCAAGTTCAACCTTCCCCCCCCTCGAGTGCTTGACGATAAAAGCACAACTTGTACAAACTGACTGGCGAAACTCACCGCTTCCCAAATGTGGGCTCGCCCAAGTCTTGGATGATTTGTCACGCCGACAAGGTTCCCTCAGATTAGAAGAGAAGAGGCTCTTTCTTTCAGGTGAAGACGGCCGCAGGTATAATAATGACTTGAAATATTTGGTCAGATAATTGCCCAGTGACAAGCGGTGAAGGAAAGTAGGAGAAATAATCACCGAGCTGTCCTCCGGTGGCTTAATTGCCGGCGGAAAGGCCAGCAGCTCCGCTCCGTCTTGGCCCTGCTCCGTTCCAACGCCTGAATTTGGATGTCTGCACGCAACAAAAGCCATTTCAAATCTACAAAACCCCGTTGCCGGTCGTCGCCACTCGTTCGCCGAGCCCAAGAAAAAAACCTTCTGTTCTCTCCGTTCGTCAGTGGGAAACATCGGAGGCTCCAATGAGAGGGATTTTCATGACCTCTTTGAAATATTGCTTCCTTCCATTGTGTCATTGCCAAAGTAAGATTATATGCGGATGGCCACTTATTGTATTTAGACATCCAGGAGAAAACTCCCGCTCCACGCAGGACCTCCTCCTTCCTCCTTTCTAAATCCGTTCCCGGTGCTGCGGCGTCCGCATCGCTCCTCGCACAGGATTCAGGCGGGGAGTTTCTGCAACGAGGTTCACCTCTTCAAAGCAGGATTTTCAAGTTGGCCGAAGAAAATGTACATTTTCATCCACGAAGACGGACTTGAAGTATTTTCAAACCGATTTGGTCGTTCTTTCATTCATTCTTAATGGTCCCTAGTTAGTCGCGGGAGTTAAAATAAAGTCAGCTTTATTTTTTACAACGATTATAAATGTTTTTAGGTCGCAAAACCCCTCACGACACGCTTTATACACCTTTCTTAGACAGGCACTTTCTCACATTTCTCTCTTGTTTAAACACTCAAAGTTCAAAACTTTGTGGAAAAACAAGTACAGTCTTATAGAATGAAACCAAAGAGCAAAATCTGCTTTCAGCCCCAAACCTTTTTTTTTGAGAAATAAAATATTAACATTTCCCTATAAATAATGATTATGGCTTTTAGAAATAACAAATTTAATGTAAACATAAAAATGAAATAATGAATAGTGATTCACGCGTATGTCACCGTTCCTCTGACCGTTCCTCTTCGTCTTGGCGTCGCTCCACTGTAGCGAATTTTGTCCTTTTCAACTTTTTGTGCGACAGTTAGCATCATTCGCTGCCTTTCGGGTGCGACCGCAGGCCTTTGTCAGAACGTTTCGTCGACATCGTGGGTTTTGTCGGGGAGAAAACTTGCAAACACACAGCACTTCAGTCGCACTGCCAGCGATGGAAATATTTCTGTATATTTGACAAGCTGAAGGCATTCTGTGCTGTATAAGAGACACGCTATGGAGGAGATGGATTGACAATGGTCTACAGTCCCTTAGCCAATCAGGACGCAGAAAACAACGCGCTGCAAAAAAAAAAAAGCATGCAAAATGGCAATAAAAAAAATCAGTGAAACCGCGAGGCCGCGAAAGATGAACCGCGTCATAGCGAGGGACGACTGTTCACCCGCTTTTCACGCACTCAGGGTCCCCGGGGGGCCCGGAGCCGATCCCAGGGCGAGAGGCGGCTTCACCCTGGATCCATCACATCCAACAATTCACTCTCTCGTTCACACTTCTAGATGATTCAGGGTCTCCACTGAGCCTCCTGCGTGTTTTGGACTGTGGAGAACCCTGAGGAAACCCTGGCAGCCGCGGGGGAGAACACGGGGGACTCCTGGTTTGGTGATTTGGACTAAGAAAATAACCGCATTTTTTAAAAAAGGAACACGATATTTCCTGGTTGTGAAGGATGGAAGGGCTGAACTGTATGAACATCCTCCGCCTTTTCTCCGCCTTTCCCCAGATGAGCAGTAAACGCTCCAGCAGCTTCCGACGAGCGATCGCCAATGGCCGCCGCACGCTGCAGAGGGAGATCCTGCTGGACGAAACGGGCCTCGGTCTGTACAAGCGCTTTGTGCGCTACGTGGCCTATGAGATCCTGCCCTGCGAGACGGACCGACGCTGGTACTTCCACCAGAACCGCCTGTGTCCTCCTCCTGTCTTCATCGCCGTCGTCACTATTGTCCAGGTGAGATCCGCCAGGAGAGGCCTCGCCAGCCTCCCGTCCTTCACCCAGCGCGCGCAGTTTGTGCGACGAACCCAGGACGCGGACTTGAAACCGCTCTATTGGCTCACTTGTCCTAATCAGAGCCCACTGAAGAGATTTTCTGCCTTTAATCGCAAGCTTTTCCGCCGCTCTCGATACGAGCCGGGAACCCACGTGGGAGTCAGGAGCTTAGCGGCTGCATTTAATGCCATTCTCCGAGCCAAAACCCCCAGTCGGGGTTTGTTTTTTTCCTCCTCGCTACCGACTTTCCCTTTCGGAAAGCAGGTCAGTCGGCGCCGCGGCCACCGCGGTGACATTAATTGACCTATTGTGTACATTTTCTATAGAAAAACCTCCAACTTGGGCGCTTCCACGAGGCTCAGCTGAATGCCCCGGTGATTAAGCCGCGAAAATAACCCGCAGCTTGTGAGCAAAACTTCATCATTTCATCCAAAGTCATCATAATTGTGTGGAAAGGAAGCCAAGTGCTGTTGTAATACCTCCAAATGGCACTGAATGGCCTGTAATGACAATGAGAATGTGATAATAACTGTTCACATTAATTTTAATTCACAGAGACAATGAGTCATTATTCTATGAAAAGAAATTAATGGAAGTGAACCAGATGTGCCTTGTCTTCAGTGGGCAGTAATTGTGTCCTCAAGTTTAATAAGCGTTAGCCGAGCGCAGACAAAGAGGACGACGTCGCGTCTTTCATAATTCACAATGGGTTTTGTTTGCAGGGCAATTTCTACCTTTTGTAGCGGCGTGTAACGTGTACGTCGGCGGGAGCTGACAGCGCCGCTGCTCTCTCCCTCTCTCTGTGTGCCGCAGATTATCGTCTTCATGTGCTACGGCATCATGCTAAACAAATGGGTGCTGCAGACCTATCAGCCCGACTTCATGAAGAGCCCCCTGGTCTACCACCCCGGCCACCGCGCACAAGTCTGGCGCTTCTTCAGCTACATGTTCATGCACGTCGGGTACGTTCTTGAACACTCGTCGCTTATTGGATTCCACGTGTCGGGCCGGGTCCGGCTCGGATTGATCCGAGAACCTCTCGCTCTCTTTTCGGATCTTCTCCTGTAGTTTGGAGCAGCTCGGGTTCAACGCTTTACTCCAGCTGATGATCGGCGTTCCTCTGGAGATGGTCCACGGCGTCCTGCGAATAAGTCTGCTTTATATGGCCGGTGTTCTGGCCGGTGAGTGGCTCTTAATTATACCTGTATTAATAAAGCCGGGGTTTCCAAGCTAGATGCCAAGGTTGATGGATTTCCGCTATTTACTCTCCCATTAAAATTCGAATTCAGCGTTTCTCAGCAAAACCAGCCACGGTTAAATGTCACTTTTTAAAATATTTTCAAAAATATTCATCATCGGAATAGCTTTCTTGTCCATTTAGTTGAATTATTTTTCCACCTCTTTTTTTAGCCCGTTTCCCCGTCATATTTATGTGTTTGTTCTGTTCAGTGTAGCGTTTCTTATTCGCTACCTCGGCGTATTTGTCCCGCGTCTCTTCTGTGCTTATCGGAGGAGCTTCCTCGCGGCCTTCGAGAAATCGAGGAGCGTCTCGAGAACTTTGCACGGCCGCCACGAGCCGTCGCACGTGACTCACAGATTGTTTGCAAAACATGCAGATTCAGTCAGTTTTCGGTGTGTGTTCAAAGACTTACTTTGTGTGTGTGTGTGTGGGGGGGGGGTCCATGATATACATGTTCTGACCTAGTTACATATTGTGTTACTGCTGTTTGTGCAGTATTTTAGTCCGAAAACGTGGTGTGATAATCGCTTTGCTGCTTCACTCCATCATTGGTCAAGTTAAATATCTCCAACCGGATCTCGGATGACTCGCTAAAAATCCACAGCTAGTTTTTCTTTTTCGCAGCAGCAGCAGCAGAAGCATTTGTCCAGTTTTACGTTTGTTTAGCTCTTGGTTAGATAGTCGTTTCTGATCCACTGGAGTCTTTGTCGACGAGAACCCTCCAAACCGTCGACCCTCCTCCTTGGAGTTTGAAGGCAGGACGCGTTTTTGTTTTTTTTGGTATTTTTTGCTATTGCTGCCGTTTCCCTATCAATGTGTATTTGCAGAAGTCACATCAGCGCTGCTGCACAAACCTCTCTTCGGTTCCACCGTCCAGGGGGACATTTTCTCTTTGGATCTGGTAAATCTCCTGGTTGGTTACTGCAGAGAGCAGAAGTGGGATTCACACCGTCCATGCGTTTTCTGCAACCTCATATTTTGACTTTTCTTTCCTCGTGACTTCAATTTCAATTCTCTCCTGTCCCATCTTCTCGCTACACGTTGAGTCGATCCCTCTTTGATCGTCTTCCACCCCCATAAACACACACACACACGAACACAAACACACACACACAAACACACACACACACACACACACACACAGATGCACCTATTCACTTTTTTTTTTTTTTTAAGGCTCGTGAATTACCGTCGCTCTGATTTAGTGACAGTGGAGACAGAGCGAGCTGGTGAGAATGAGGAGGAAGGAGGCGATGACGCAGGGTTCTCTCTCTGCGGAGCCCGAGTGCAGCTGGAGATGCCGTTTGGAGGTCGAAGCCTTGAACTCCAGTCAAATACGGAGCAGGAAAGATAGGAGGTGGTGCGCGATGACTTTTGAAGCTCCAAGTTTCGGGAGATGATCTGCATTCACGGGAAATTCCATCCCCACCTCCAACCGTAGTCATCAGAAATTAACTTTATGGCTGATTAGTGATTCTGAATTTGAATTTTCCCGTTCATGACTTTAAAAAGAACGTTTTCGATTCCATCTTAATTGTCAAATTAATAATTCGGAGGAGGAACAGAGCTCTGCTGTTCTGTTCTGTCGGACATCGGCACATTTGATTTTAGTTTCACTGAAAATCCACCTCTTACGATTCTTGGTAAAAGCTCTTCATTCCCGAAGACAAGCCTCCGTCACCGGGAGCAGAGAGATCGTCACAGAGGTTTTCAGCGCAGCAGGATCTCAAACCACAGCTCTTGCTAATGCTTGTGATGAGACACATCGCTGGAGATGACGTCAATGTAACTAGTCGACGTGTCCTGAACAGAAAAGTTTCTCCACGCTGCTCACCCTGCACCCCGAACTCCAAGCAGAAAGGCCCCAGTCGGCCGCTGGATTCAGACCAGCAACCTTCTGCTGGCCAAGCCATGAAAAAATAAGAGTGTTAATCTGTCCTGGGAGAACGAGCTTTCTCTGTGTAGTTACATCCTGGCTGCTTTTACACAACCTGTGTACAAACCACACACACACACACACACGATTAGAGCTACCTCGATGAGAATTTTATATCATACAAGCAACTGGATTAAACCTTTACCTTAAAACCGAATAAATCGACGAGAGAAAAAACTAAAGCAGCGCCGATGAATAAACACTCAAACACTCACAAGCATCACTTCCATGTGTCATCTGTGTGTGTGTTCGTGTGTGTGTGTGTGTGTGTGTGTGTGTGTGTGTGTGTGTGTGTGTGTGTGTGTGTGTGTGTGTGTGTGTGTGTGATTGAACACTGTTTTGTTTTTTTTTCTAGGGGACGCTGAGGAAATAGAAACAACTAGCTAGAGCAATATGTAACCAGAAGTATTTGTACTTGATTTGAAGTGTGGTTAACCACACAGAGCTTATAGATATCTTCTACCTTCCTGGAGACCGGGGGGGTTGTTGTGAGTGCGCCGTCTCTCCGCCTCACGCTTTGCATTTTGCAAGTTTGCCCTCAGTCTCTGTAAACGTGTGATTGCTTGTGGATGTAAGAAATTGCTTAGTCCTTTAGATTTTCCTCCCATTTTCTTCCCCTTGGCTGTCTCATGTTTATATTCATGAAGCCTCATTCCAGCGCTGGAGTTCAATCATGTCGGCTGTTGCTATCAGCCCTGGCACGTGTGGCATGTGCGATTTTTTTTTTTTTTTTTTTTTTTTTGCAGGCCGGTTGGCTCTCCGATCAGAGCGGCGCTTGGCCGTTGCGTTCATTTCGCAACAAGCGCCAGGTGTTACGTCCCCCGTGTGTGTTCAACGTCGTAAAAACTCCCAAACTTTTCCCACATCTGACACGCGTGACAGCACGTTTCCGCGCTGTCGCTCTCCCCTCCTTCAATAATAATGACATTGTGCGTTTTGCCCTGTTGCGCGTGCCGCAGAGAGGCTCCTGGGATTATTCTCAGACGCGGCTGCACAGGCCTCGGCAGCCACCCGCGCTCTCGGCCCGGTAATCCCTCGTGCCTCCGCTGCACCGACAGCAGATGAAGAGCCGCACTCGAAATTAATGTTCAGACGTGCCGGCGGTGGACAGATTTTCCGACTTTGTACGACAGAGGAGTCGCGCTCGACGTTGTCGACGAACTCCCGAGTAAAAAAAGGCGCGCCAAGGAATCCTCTCCTTTGTCTGCTTCCACCTCCCCTCCCTTCTTTCTCTTTTCTTCTTTCTTCCCTCCGGTCAACATCACCTCCCAGCTTCTCCGTGTGCTTCAGGAAAATCAGCAGGTTTCGGAACACCGTGTCTCCCCCACGAAGCCTTGTTTTAGCCTCGGGGCGTCTGCCTCCGCTCAGACTTTTAGCTGAGAGCAGCCCGGATCAAACCCGCGGGCTCCAGTCCGGATCCTCGCCGTGCCTCCTTTGACTACCGGGTTCGTTGTCAACCTCGTGTTTTGTTCTGTGTCGTGTCCCGGTCGGTGAGAATCATCGGTGTCGACGTTCTGTATTTTCCCACATCTGTAAGTGTCAGGTCGATGACACTCACCCATGGGCGAAGACGTTTTGGATTCCAAGGATACATCCAGGGCGAGCGGCGGAGAGCAGTTTTTCTTCGCAGCAACAAGGAAACTGCAGGACATGCAGGAGTTCATGGGAGCCCCCAAATTGCAAAGCGTGAATGAGAGAGCGAATGGATTTCTGTGTCTAAATGTGGCCTTGGAATTGACTGGTGACCCCCACGTCCCACCCTGACAGCTGGGAAAGGCTCCGGCCCCCCAGGGCAAACGGTAGCGATAATGAATGAATGAATGAATATCCAGGACTAACTCCGACAAAAGAATCGGCTCATCGTTCAGCGATCGTCATTCCCGGTGTTTTGCCGCTGCAATTTTTATCACATTAATTCAATAATTTAGCTGTAAGAGCACTCAGACAGCCGAAGCTTGTTGGGTTTTGGCGACTTTTCGATGGAGTGCACATGGAACGGCCCCTGCTGCACACTCTCCCAATGCTCGCTTTTAAATGAATTACTTTACAGACAGAGCGTCAGACAAACAGCGCGGAAATCACTCATTAGTAAAGCAGCAGAGTTCACAACCATCAAACACACACACACACACACACACACACACACACACACGTCCTCGAATGAAAAGCCATGTAGATGACGGCTCAGTCCGCAAAGGATATTTACTCTCTTCTTCCCCCGACCAGTGGCCACGGGGTCAGCTGTGACTCACTCGGTCAGCTGATGCTTGGTCCGCGATCAGGCCGCTCCTCCCGACAAATAAAATCCGCTAATTCCGCTGAAGAAACCATTTTGCTTTTGCGTCGCAGCATCACGTCTGACGTTCAGGGTCATCCCGGCGTTGTCCTCCGGTTCGTTTTTGAAATATGATCGAACTAGAAACCCGTGAATGTTTCCTTGAGTCACTGAGCCTCGGAGGTTTGAATTACGGAGGCATATTTTCTCTTTTTCTTTCTTTCTTTCTTTCGTTTTTTGTTTCTTTTCTTTTTTTTTTTTTCGCCAAGGACTCCTGGCAGAATACGCTCGGCAACGAAGCAGCCAGGTCGCGTCGCAGAGCGGAGCTGACACGGAGCTATTAAGTCAAAGAAAATTTGACTGGTGACCGGCTCGAAATGGCAAGCTAAATGTAAGAAGCGAGGGCGCGTCATTTTGTAATTTAATTGCTGCGAGCCGGCCGGCGTCGTCGTCACTTAAAGGCAACAACGTGGAATGTGGATGTACGTTGTAATCCTTTGGCGGATGATAATTGCCCTGATATCAGTCAGAAGTATTGCGGCGTTCTCTTTTCTCTGCGGCCATGAGAGACTCTGAATTGTCGGCCCCTAATTGCTTCTGGGTTCTCTCACACTGAGCCCTAAATTAGTGGAAGTCTTGAAGCTTATTTTCTCACTTGTGTTCCACTTCCACACGTCCTTATTAAATATCTTATTTGTGATTTTTATTTTTTTTATTTTATTTTATTTTTTATTTACGCTGCACATATTCAGGGCCGGGTAGATGGGATTTTATTGGTGAATTGTACTCCTGGCAATCCGGAGGTACTGTTATAGCACTGAACCCGCTGCGTTGAGTTCAATAGAAAAACTGGAAGGTTGCAACAAAAAGAAACAAAGATTAAGCTTTTCATTTTGGTCGAGTTCTTGTAGGTCCTTTTGCTTGATCGTTCGGTAACGTGATCCTCACAGGAGGAGGCACGCGGGGACAAATGCACGGAGGTGGAACACATGGACAAATGAGAAGGGCTTCACGCGCAGCCAGAAACACGATCATTGTCGGGGGGAGCGGGAGTTTTTCCAAGGAAAACTGGAAACTCTGAACTTCATCGGTCGCTCCAGTAGCGGAGGGCTCGGAACGGGGGATGAGAAGATGGAGGCGCCGGAGGGATGTGACCGTAGCCCAGACTCACACGGAGCTCTGGTGCAGATAAATCTTGGCTGGAGGTCAAGCTGGGACGGCTGGTGGAAACTTCTTTCATTAGGTTTGCGTGTCCTCGTCGCTGGCTGAATCCGAATTACCGGGGGACTTCTGAGGTTCTTTCTCACCATGGAGTTTTGTCAGGTCATGATCCGGCCATGATGGACAACTCAAAGCAGAGCGTCTGACACGCTCATGATGCTGGGAACCAATGAGAAATATGAGGCTGTGGAGAAGATCTCAAGCAGCTTCTTCTTCAAAAGCATAACTGGGTTCCAGATTTTTCTCTTTTAGCTTTTTCTTGTAACGGGGCGGCGTAGCGCAGGAGGCAGAGCGATCGTCTCTGGAACCGAACCTCCCTTGTTGGATTCCCCGTTCCTCCTAGTGTGTCGAAGTGTTGTTGAACAAGACGCTGAACCCCTAACTGCTCCCCTGGCGCTGGCAGACGGCAGCCGACTGCTCGTGGTTCAGCCATGATGGGTTAAATGCAGAGGACGAATTTCCCCACGAGGGATTGATAAAGTATACATTTTTTTCAAAAATTTTATAATGCAAATGGTGTCACTGCTCCAATTTTTCAGATCCACTTTCCAGCTTCACAATTCACATGGCCGATATTGTAAGTGTGGTGATACAAAGCGGGGCCGTGGCGAACTGCGGTGTCAGTGTGAGGTTTTCCGCTTTCTCAGCTCTTTTCCAGCAGAGGAACCCTGCATACGACAACTCCCGGTGTTATGACTGGCACTGAGATGTCTGGCCATGTGTTTCTGATGTACTCCCCTGGCGCTCAGCTGAGCCGAGCAGCGAGGAGGCGGGGTGACCTTGGTGCGATGCAGAGGCTGCCAGTGCGATTATGGTAATTCTTAACCCCCTCATTCCACCCCTACGGTCGAGCCTTCCCAGGTAACGCCGAGCTCACGTGCCCACGGCCTCCCGCCGCGGCCCCGCTGATAACGCCGGGGCTACGATTCAGCGCGCAGAGGAAGACAAAAGACAAAAAAAAAAAAAGAAAAAAAAAAAAACATGGCGCGCGGGGTTTCGGGAGGTGTTGATATTCATTTATTTCAGCGATTACTTTCAAGGTTCTCGGATAGAGAATGGCGTCGGACCTGCGGTCGTCCCTGTAGCTCTGTAACCTTGAGCGGCGGATGATATTTAATGCCCTTTGTCGGCGGGAACAATTTAGAGTAGTCTCTATCCGAGGTCAGTGATTGTGCCGGTTTAATGGAAAGCAATTGGCAGCGAAAACTGCTTGGGTCATGAAGAGTGGTTTATTCATGGGCGGTGAAAACATATTCTCATGAATGCAAAAGTTTTCCCTCCAAATAAGAACTCTAAATCTTCATTTTTTTGGCTCTCCGACAGATAAGAAACGTGTATTTGATAAACGTTGGCTTCTAAATTCCATCATTCTTGTCCCAGATCAGACATGATTGCACTTAGTGGGAGCCTTGCGGAGCAATCTGCTCTCAGCGGGTCTCAGGCTGTGACTTGTGGAGACTATTGATTATTCCTGATGCGCCCCGAGGCTCTGGAGTAGCATAAATATATGTTTCCTGCCATGAGCCAAATTTGGACGGTTGAGATAAAGAGGGTGAATCTCAAAGGGTGTGTTGTTAAACTGATGAATTGTCTGCGCTTCGCCGGGCCGGAGCTTCGCGTCTCCCTCGCCTGTCTTTCAGACTCCTGGAGACGAGACGAGAGGTCCTGCGTCAGGTTGCGTTCTCACTTTAGATCCGCGGTTCGTCGCCTACGTCGCTCAGCTAACGATCGACTCCGACTGCAATGCAGGAGCGCAGGTGTGTGTGCCTGCGCGCGTGTGTGTGTTGTTTGAAGATTGTGACAGTCTGGATGTTCCTCGCCGCAGACGTAACCATGACTTCAGCCTTACATCATCAGAGGGTTTTCTCCTTGCCTTCCACCTCTTCAGCAGAGGTTAAGAAGATGGATGAAGATGTTTGCTGAGATGGCGACTGATTGCAAGTCTTGCAGCTCCACTTGAGGGAAACCATTAGTGACAGATGATATTTCTTTCATCTTTTTTATGTCTGGAAGTCGCAGATGTGCCCATCACCTTCTCTGCTTCAAAATATGTTCGGTGCCCCCCCCCCCCCCCCCCCCCCCCCCCCCCCCCGCCTTTTTTTTTTTTTATACCCCCCCCGTGCGCCCCCCCCCCCTATACCCCTATTTATAATTTATTGTTTTTTTTTTTTGAAAAAAACAAAGAAAAAAAAC